>JAQIXU010000644.1:0-27639 GCA_034701245.1 Strigamia transsilvanica | reverse complement strand
GCGCCCTGCTGACGTAGTGGTCAACAGTGCGCTCTGGTGGGAATATTGTGCGAATACGTGAATTCATCACGTCACAAGCTGCAAGGAAAACCGTTTGCTAGTTAATTCAAACCACGAAAAGTGATAATGAATAAACTTTTCAAATGTTTTTCCTTAACTATAACCGATGGTTATTTTATTTTATTTTATTTTATTTTACTTTTCCAAAAATTCAGTTGCTGCTTTTAATGTCTGCTTTATACGGTCCAGTTATCATGGCGAATAATCCGAAACATCCGATTAATATGATTGAGTAAGTCATTTATTTTTTCACGATAAAACAGGTAATTCAAGAAAACTGTCAGTCAGCAACGGGGTCTCGACGTTGAGATTTTTGTCGATGGGGCCGAAATAATGTCGGAAAATTGGAAAACACTAAAAGTCGCGAGTGAAAAATAATTTGGTATTGATCAATTTTTATTCAACTTGCTTTTGGGTCCGTAGTTCGCTGCCCCGAATCGGCTGGTGTCTTTAAATGGCGGCTGGGAGGGGAATGCGCCGAGCGCACAGACTCCGGTTGCTATATTTAGAGATGGAAAGTTTCATTACGCAATCCGCATTCACCCAACTCCTTTTTATTTGTTTTTCTTTTCTTTTATTTCTTTTATTATTTTAATTAGGTACGCAGTGTTAAGCATCTCTGAATTTCATCGAGAAAAAAAACGCATTTTAAATTTAAAACCACAGGTATAAAGACTTTTATAAGGTTGTAAAACACAAAACTGTTTATGAAAACATAAATAAACATGCCGAAATCAGTGAATCAAGATTTATTTATTTATTTATTTCGAACACCTAGTGGCAAAAATTCCAATCGACTTAAGGAATCCACCACCAGAGTGCGCGCTCGAACCTTTTCCCGTCTCTACACTTATCCGACGCGCTTAGTTGCTGTGCGTAGCCATTCGTTATGCATCTCCGTTGTTTTCTTCCCAGCTTGTCGCGATCGAACCATTCCACCTGCGCAAATCTAACGCTACTTCGAAGATCCATTCTCCAAAAACCCACCGATTTTTCCATTCAAAATGCACGAAACGTCGAAACTAGCGCGACTTTGTGCAAAGGCAAAGACAGGCAATCGCGAGTCTCAACGGCCGTCGTTCGAGATCAAGGCGCACACGGCGAAAATTCCGTAGATTTAGACTCTCAACACATCACGTAAGTATCCAAAAGAAAATGCCCTAAAAAAAATGCGTCCAAAAACGAGCAAAACGAGCGAAAATCGACAAATTCCTCGATTTTCGTTCTGCTTCAAAATGGCGGCTCGTGCGCTGTTCTTTGACGCTTCTTCTTCATCCAATTTGCTCCAAATTTCGATCTAACGACCACCCACCGGTCTAAAAACATCGCCAGAACCTGTGCGACGGTCCTAGGTAAGTATTGGTTAGGAATTGGATGACTGGCAGGTGTTTAAATGACAAAATTTGGCCTTTTTTGGCTTTAGCCTGTTAGGGTTAGTTGGCAAGTGCATTTGGCTGCTCTTGTTGTTTCTGTCGCCATAACTGCTCTTGTCGGTAAGTTGGGAATTGCGAGTGAGCTTTCTTGGATGTTTGATGCGAGTTTATCCGCGCTTAGTGCTGGCTTTGTTCGCTCAATGTTTGCTTTGATTTGTATTAATTTTTGCGAGGAATCTGCAGCTTTTTAATGGGTTAAATTATTTTGTTTTAATATTTTCGTATTGTACGAGTTTGGAAAATTCGATCCGCTTACCAGACTCGACTCGAAAGCATTCGGCTTGCCGTCAAAGTGATTTCGATGCTGGTAAATTGGTTGTGGTTTTGGGTTTTTCGGGTTGCAATGAATGGGAATTAATAAAATTTCTATTTAAAAAAAATATATATATATATTTAAAAAAATTCGAAAATATTTTTTTTATTGCTCGGAAACGTTGAAATTGTCGCCAAATTGTCCAAATTTGATGGAATAATTATTTCTAAATATTCTAAAAGTGTTTAAAGAAATATATAATAACGATTTTCCGTCGTTTTTAAGAGCGGAAAACGTGAAATTAAATATAATGATTTTTATTGTTTTTATGTTTAATGATTTTTGGTAATTAAGAAGAAAAAAACTGGTCCCAATTAACTATTATTGGTATAAACACAATTTAGTTTGTATTAGAAAAATGTGCAAATTATTCTATATATACATTTTATAATTTTTTTTTAAATGAATTAAAATTCAATCGGTTTTTTAGCGCACAAGAAATGGATTAAAAAAAACAAAGACATAATTAATTTCTATTGGAAATGTGCACGGATTTACAGCGGAAAATGTGCGCCGAATTCACCTGGATTATGCGATTAATTCGATTATTTATTTTTCTATTTTCTTTAGCCGTCAATCAATGTTTCCGGACGAGAAGACACCAAATTTGATGTTTAACGGGATCCGTTTTGCCGAGTTACCGATTTGTCACATTAAGGCCACCAAAAACAACACATTGATGACGTTGACCGATCGATTAGGTAATGAATCAATCGTCACGACAGATACCAAACTTGACTATGCCAAATTCAAACACTAAAATCCATCTTAAAGAGTGAGTAGTACGATTACCACAATTGTGTGCATGGGGATTTGTCACTTTGATTTTGGCATCACACATGTAGATAGACACTTGACATAATGACAAAAAAACAATAATTTTCTGCATTATGGTACAGTGGGACACCGATGTTCATAAAAGCGATTTGATCACATAATCAGACATTACGATATTTTATTATTATTGTGCTCAATTTAAACATTTAATTTTAGTGTTCTTGATAAATCTAGACCTTTATTTCGTCATTTATATATATTGAATTTAGTTGTTTTGGTTTCTTGATTTATTGAATTTAGTCGTTTTTGCCAATTGAATTGAATTTTTACTGACAAATGGGAATTGAACACAATCTACATTTATTTTGAAATTTGTCGCCATTTTGTTGATGCAAGTTGGAATTGAACACAATCCACATTTATTTTGAAATTTGTCGTTATTTTGTGCATGGTGGAATTGACGTCACAAAATCCTAGCTGTGCAATGAGCATGCTCGCCGCCATGTTTAATCCGGGATCCAATGGAGTATGGTCGGATCTCTTACCCCAGTGACGTCACTAATGCATAAAAAATAACTATACGGGATGAAGTTTCGTATTTAATAAGCGATTTGAATTTTTCTAGGCCGGATTAAACTGCGACACAGTTGCGTAAGTGTGACAAGTTAGTGACAAGTTATTGCCGTGATGAAACGATTCGACTACAGGGGGTAGAAGGATTCAAGAACACGAGGAAAGGCACCAACATCGCCGCACAGGCCACGGGAATCACCATAGGCAAAGTGAGTCAGTCGGCCATTTTGGTTTGGGTTTGGCTTTTGGTTTGTAATATTTTTAGTTTAAGTTTAATTTAAAATCTATTTATTTTTGAAGAAAGCGCTGGTCAAAGGCATCACCGATGTGCGAGTCAAGGTTCGAGGATTGGGACCCGGACGAATGGTACGTTGATTGGAACTTAGAAGTTGTTTGAATGTTTTTTTGAGGATTAAAATTTTGATTTTTGTCGTTGCAGACGAGCGTGCGCGGATTGTCGATGGCCGGCGTGAATGTTGTGTCGCTGACGGACGACACGCCCGTACCGTTTAGTAACTTTCCACGGCCCCGCAAACAGCGCAAGTTGTGATTCGTGGAAGGTAGGAACCGTTTTAATTTTTTAATGAATTAAAGCGAAAGAAAATAAATTAAATTAAATTGAACGTTTTAAACGGTAAAATTTAAATTAAAGTTTAATTTTTGTTTATTTTGTTTATTTTTAGTTGAAACAAAGTTGAACTGTTTCGGATTTTTTTGTTTGTTTTTTGTTTTTATTTTGTTTTTAAATGATTTAAAAATTGAAACAATTCTTAGAATTATATAAAAATAATTCGAAATTATTTTTTTTTTTATAAATTAAATTTCTTTATAATTTATTTATAATTAAAAAAAATTAAAAAAAAAAAAATAGTTGAATATTTTTTTGTTGTAATAATTGAAGTGTTTTGATACAAATAAATATTGACTATGCTGAAATTTGAAAATGACGTGATTTATTTAAATGTAAAAAATATTTATTTTAAGAAATAATAATTTGATGTCGAAGCGAATGTGAGTTAATGTGAAATAGTTTGAATATTAATGAATCGGACGTTGTAATCGGCGAGAAATAGCAAAAGCAAGTTGAATTAATACGTCGCGAATATATTTGTGCGAGGGCGCTGGCATCGCTCTGCCAATTTGCAGTTGGCTTTGCTTTTCCCAACGAACGAACCAAGGAAGAAGAAAGCCATGGCGGGTTGGCTGTGAACGAGTTTTTTTGCTCAGGTCCGGCTCGTCTTTTCATACCTTATCTATAGCCCTAGCGGTCATCCGGTACTCGAACGCAACATTAGGTGTTTATTTGCTCTTTTACTGGTAATTTTTGACGAAAAACGTGCACGAAACGACGCGATTTACGCTCATTTTGTTTAGGACGAATGTCGACGAGAAAATGGCGGCCACATGAAACGTAGCCATTTTGTTGTGATCTTCAAAAATTGAAGTCGCTCGTTTATTAACGCCTTGTTAACACTTTTAGTCGACGAATATTCGCGTTTAAAGTGTCCGACGACATATTTCGGACGTTGATCGCGCTTTTTTGATCGGATTTGCATCGAACCAACCGCGTTTTCATCGCGACGTTCGACGGCTCGCCGCGGACATGGACGAGGTATTTACTTTCAGTTTGTATACTTTTTATTCATTTCCTCGCTACTTTTAACTAGTTTTACTAGATTTACTAGCAGATTTTAACCCTATTTATTTTGATTTTGCTACTTTTACACCGGGCGTCGACCACGCGGTCTTCAAACCGGTTTAACTTGGGTTTACTGCACCGAATTACCTATTAATTGGCGATTTGACGCTGATTGCAATATTCTTTCGATTGTTTCTGACGGGATTTACTCGTGTGCGGCCTCGGTGCAGCATTTGGCGCAGTCGGCTCGGCCACTTTGGGCCAATTCGAATTGGTTTTAGTGGCAGAAAGTGGCGACTATTCCACGCAATTTGCTCGTGCTTGATGATGTTTTCATGTGTTTTCATTTATTATTGAATAGGTTTCACCCTAAACCACTTGGCAAAAGCTTCTCTAGGCCGATGACTTTGGTTTGACCTTGGAATTGGGCATTTTTTCGTGGTACCCATTTTTGCAAATCGAACATGAAATTCTGGGTACCTGCAATAGTTTTCGACATTGGCACCAGCCTCGGACACGACTTAACCCACGTGTTGTTGTAATGACAGTTGATGTTTCTCAGTTGTGGCAACTGGGGATGCGATTCATTTGAATTTGCTCGCCACTTTTTCTGCATTTTGCGCCGAATTTCGCTCGCTTTTATTGAATACTTGTTGGTTTTTAATTCGGGATAATTGGTTGTGATTTTCTATTGGATGTCTGGTTGATATTGGATGGATTTTCGTATTTTTTGTTTGTAATTTGTTGTGGTTTGTTTTAGGCATGTCGCAGTAATAGAGAGGAGGAGGACGAAGAGGATAAATCGCGCAACGACTCTGCGTCTGATGATGGATCGAATTCTAGTAATTCTGGATCTGGATCCGAGTCTGATTCGGATGCAGGATCAAAGTCGTCGCAATCGGGCTCGGAAAGGTAGACGATTTGTCAGGATAAATAAATTTGGATTTATTTTTTAACATAAATAATAATAATAAAAATTTAAAAAAAGAAATGTCAATTTTGAATTATTTTTATTTTTTATTTAAATTTGGATTTATTTATTTGTTTTATTATTATTTTTATTTTTATTTTTAAATTATTATTTTATTTTATTTTGTTTTATTTTTCCGTTTTAAATTTTCGGTTTAGCGGTAGGAATTGTTCGTCAGATTCTGATTCTGCTTCCTCTTCCAAATCTGGTAGTGCGTCTGGTTCCGACTCGAACCAGTCGAGCAAACCCGACCAATTGGACGAATCGCGCGACAAATCAAACGAAGGAGAGAACTCGAATTCCCCAAACGACACGGAATTCGCGAGTGGCGGCAAAAAGAAAATTCGCATAATTGACCCCAAACAGGTAACTACAGCAAACATTATATCCGTCGATTAATTTTTGCCATCATTTTATTATTCCAGCACATGTGGGAGGAAGATCCGGACATGTACGGCGTCCGCCGGTCCGCACGCTCGCGCAAGGAACCCGAACGATACAATATCGGCGACGACTCCGACGCGAGCGAGAAAGGAAAGCGCCAAAACATTCGAAGAAAAGAGTATTTTGATTAGTTTATCGATTAATTTCTGGCGGATTTAATTGAATAAAAGTTGATTTAGTTCCAGCGAGTGGCAGGAATCGCATTCGAGCGACAGCGACAGCGGGGAGAGTTTCAAGCAGCCGTTTCAAAGGAACGCGCGCCAGTCGTCGCGCTCGTCGCCGCACAAAGTTTCAGCGCTGAGCAAACTGAAGGCCCGAGCGCGGATGACTGCGAAAGGAAAAGTTGGAAACAGAAACCAAAGAAGCGCTCATCGAAGATCGACTTCGTCGTACGACGATTCGGACAGCGACGGTGACCACAAGAGAGGTGGATCGAAGCGAAATGCGGCCAAAGTCAGGTAATTAATTTAAAATAAATTAATTAATAATTTTTTTGTATTTAAATGAATTGATTAATTTTTTGCAGTTACAAGGAGCAAAGTGCTGAAGAAACCGACTCGGACGATTTAATTGAAATCGAGAGCGGCGCTCCAGGGAGCTTCGAAGTTGAAAATGCGGAGACCGTCGAACGGGTCGTGTGTTGTAGATTTGGGAAAAAAGGAGGTGATTTATTGGGATTTTGAATTTTTTTTTTAAAACTTAAAATTGTAAATAATTGGTAATTATCAGCCACTGGTTCGTGCACGACGATTTACGCCGTGGCGGAGCACGGAGATCCGAATAAAACTGAGAATTGCAGCAAGGATGAGCTGGAGAACCAATATTTGGTGAAATGGAAAGGATGGTCGCATATTCACAACACGTGGGAGTCGGAAGCGTCGTTGACCGAGCAGAAAGTGAAGGGGATTAAGAAAATCGAGAATTTTCAGAAGAAAGAAGACGAAATCAATTACTGGAAAGAATGCGCGACACCCGAGGACATCGAGTACCACGAATGCCAAACGGAAATGGGCGAATTGCTCCAACGAAGCTACATGAGGGTTGAAAGAATAATCGGTAAAGGTGGAATGGTTTGCAACGAAAAATCATTTGTTTACGTTTATTTTGTTTGACCAACGTTAAGCTAATTCAAATGCGAAAACAGAACTTGCAGCGGATCAATACGATTTCCTGTGCAAGTGGGACGGACTTCCGTACTCGGACTGCACTTGGGAAGACGGCAATTTGATCGCCAAGAAATTCCAGAATAAAATCGACGATTATTTCACGCGACAGAAATCGCAGAAAATCCCGAGCAAAGTCAGCAAAGTAATCTCACGGAAATGAAAAAATGAAAAAATAAAATTATTTGTTTAATAATTTAACAATAACGTTTAGGTATTAAAAATTCGGCCGAAATTCGTTCCTCTGAAGACCCAAGCTCCTTTTATGGGCTCGACGGAGACTCTAATTTTACGCGACTACCAATTGGACGGATTAAATTGGCTGCTTCATTCGTGGACCAAGTAACAAATCGAGAAAATCAATCGATTGACCGAATATTTAATTTAATTTAATTTTTTCTAAAAGGGAGAACAGCGTGATATTGGCCGACGAAATGGGTCTCGGCAAAACCATCCAAACCATTTGTTTTTTATCGTATTTACACAATCAACACCAACTACACGGTCCCTACATAATCGTCGTTCCTTTATCAACGATGGCCGCCTGGCAGAAGGAATTTGAGCAGTGGTCACCCGACATGAACGTCGTGGTTTATTTGGGCGATCTAAGCAGCAGAAGCACAGTACGGAAATTTAGAAATTAGAAATTAAAAATTGTAATTAATTGAATTGAATCGCAGATCAGGCAGTACGAGTGGTGCCATCCCGGTAACAAGAGGCTGAAATTCAACGTTCTTTTGACCACGTACGAAATTCTATTGAAAGACAAGGTGGGAAATCGAAATTTCGAAATTAACGATTTTTAGTCATCGATTTATTTGATTTTTTTAGAGTTTTCTCGGCGGTATCGGCTGGGCAGCGCTCATTGTCGACGAAGCGCATCGGTTGAAAAACGACGATTCTTTATTGTACAAATGTCTCGTGGAATTCTCGACGAATCATCGCCTGCTGATCACGGGAACGCCACTTCAAAATTCACTCAAAGAGTTGTGGTCTTTACTTCACTTCATCATGCCGCAATCGTAATTGTCGACGTTTTTGAAATTGATTTTTGAAATTGATTTTTGAAATTGATTTTTGTTGTTTCGAATTAGATTCAATTCGTGGGAAACGTTCGAGCAGGACCACAAGGACGCGACCGAGAAGGGATATTCGAATTTGCACAAAGTGCTCGAGCCGTACATTTTACGCCGAGTGAAAAAAGACGTGGAGAAATCACTTCCCGCCAAAGTGGAGCAAATTCTACGCGTGGAAATGACGTCGATTCAAAAACAGTATTCGCGCTGGATTCTAACGAAGAACTACAAAGCTTTAAGTCGCGGTATAAAGGGCAGCATCGGCAATTTCATCAACATAATGATGGAATTGAAGAAATGTTGCAACCACGCGTTCCTCATTCGGCCCCCGGACCCTGGTCAAGGAAACCAAGAACCGCTACAAGTAAAATTTGAATTTAATTGGCCGAATTGTGAGAAATGAACGAAATGTTCGGTTTTTGCAGACATTGATTCGTCACAGTGGGAAATTGGTGCTGCTCGATAAGTTGCTGGTCAGGTTACGCGAGACGGGTCACCGAGTGCTGATTTTCTCTCAGATGGTTCGCATGCTGGACATTTTGGGCGACTATTTGCAGATGAGACATTTTCCATTCCAACGTCTCGACGGGTCGATCAAGGGCGAAATGAGGCGTCAGGCGTTGGAACACTTCAACGCCGAGGGCTCGATGGATTTTTGTTTCCTTTTGTCGACGCGGGCCGGCGGTTTGGGCATCAATTTGGCCACCGCGGACACGGTCATCATCTTCGATAGCGACTGGAACCCGCAGAACGATCTGCAGGCGCAAGCGAGGGCGCACAGAATCGGACAGAAAAATCAAGTGCGACGAATTCGATTAAATTCGATGAAATTGTTTATTGATTTTTGTGTTTTGTTTAGGTCAACATTTATCGATTAGTGACGAAAGATAGCGTGGAAGAGACGATCATTGAGCGAGCCAAGAAGAAGATGGTTCTGGATCATTTGGTCATCCAGAGAATGGACACCACTGGACGCACGGTTTTGTCGAAAAATCAATCGAGTAATTCAACGCCGTTCAACAAAGAGGAGTTGGCGGCCATTTTGAAATTTCGAGCTGACGATTTGTTTAAGGATGTGGACGAAAACGAGGAAGAACCTCATGTAAGAGATATTGTTTGGTTTTTGGTTCTTTTTCTTGATGGTTTTTGATGTTTTTTTCTAAGGTCGATATCGATGAGATTTTACGGCGAGCGGAAACGCGCGACGAGCAACCGTCGACGGCCGGCGACGAACTGCTCTCGGCGTTTAAAGTTGCCAGTTTCGCCGCTTGGGACGAGGAAAAAGACGTGCCTTCGATGGAAGAAACGAGAGTGTGCAAGAAAGACTGGGACGACATCATTCCCGAGTCGGAGAGGAAGAAAGTGGACGACGAGGAACGTCGCAAGGAAATGGAAGACATGTTTCTTCCGCCGCGCAGCCGCAAATCAGTCCGAAGAGTAAAAAAAAAAATTTAATCAATCAATTAATTAATTAATTAATTATTGAGGACAATTTTAGATGCCGCATCACAGCGACAACGAAAACGACAAAGACAAGGGCTGGCGGAAACGGAAACACGAAGGCACGAACGAGAGCAGCGGCGACGACTCGGACGGCAGCGACAGACCCAAGAAGCGCGGGCGGCCGAGAATCATCCCCAGGGACACGATCAAAGGGTTCACGGACGCCGAGGTGCGCCGGTTCATTCGCAGTTACAAGAAATTCGCGACTCCGTTGAGGAGGTTGGAGGCGATCGCGTGCGACGCGGAATTGCAGGAGAAGCCGTTGGCGGACTTGAAGCGCTTGGGCGATTTGTTGAAAAACACGTGCATCGAGGCCATGAGCGACCACAAGTCGAAGTTGGGAGAGAACCAGATAGAGGATAGCAATTCGGCGAGTGTGCGAAGGCGCGATCGTGGTCCATCGTTTAAATTGTCCGGCGTAACTGTGAACGCAAAGTCGATTCTCAGTTGCGAGGCGGAAATGGAACCGTTGGATCTCATTTTGCCGTCCAATCCGGAGGAAAGGAAAAAGTTGGTCGAAATAAAGTGTTTTTATTTAAGAAATTTGTAATTTTTATTTTTATTTTCTTTTAGGTGGGTACTGGATACCCATTGTAAGGATACTCATTGGGATATTCCCTGGATGATCGAAGATGACTCGAAATTGCTGAGAGGAATTTATGATTACGGAGTCGGTAGTTGGGAAGCGATTAAGATGGATCCGGAGTTGGGGATTGGAGAAAAGGTAGAAAAGGCGGACGAAGAGTTTTTCGGCTTAGAAAATCACTTTGCACGTAAAAAGTGCATTCATAGGCTTTATTTGCGCCTAAAAACACACTTTGTTGATTTTTCAACAATGTTTAATGATATTATTTATGTAATTTTTAGATTTTGCCCGATGGTGATTCGAAACCGCAAGTGAAACATCTCCAAACTCGAGCCGATTATTTGTTGAAAGTGTTGGCGAAATTGGTGAATCAGAAGAATTTGGTAAATAAGAATATAAATTTATTTTGATATTTAAACTTTGTTCGCTCGTTTGTTTCTTTTTTTTTCTTTCCGATTTGTCGAATTTGTCTTTTTTGAAAATGTTTTTTCAATTGTCTCTTAAAAGTTGCTGTTGGTTTGTCAATTGTCATATGTTATTCACAGACAAAACCGCAAAGAAAATCCCGAAAGCAACGGGAAAGCAAAACGATAAGCAAAGCCACTGTTGACAATGATGACACCAATGACAGCAACTCTATTCTTTCCTCGGTATTTCAACTTTTCTCTCTTCCCTTCTCGCACAAACCGAGTTTTGCCACCAATTTATATCGCTTTTCCTTCCCTCTCTGTTTTCTCATTCGTTCGAATCGTTTAACCCGTTTACAACATTGCGCATCTATCTTTCAGCAATCCGCGCAGAAAAAACCGAGGAAAACGAGAGTGAAAGCGGAGAAGCACGAGAGCGCCGATGCGGATGTCGCCAAAATGGACGAAGACGCGAAATCAGTGACGAGCGACGTCGCGGTCGGCAAGAAGAAAAAATCTCGAGAAAGGAAGAAAAAAGCACCGAAAACCAAAGTAAACTGATTTCTATCGCGCGTACAATGCGCAAATTTACGTTTGGTCTTCGTTTAGCATCCGGCCGAGCCGAAAAAGGCGAAAGGAAAAGCGGATACTTCCTGTCCGATGCATTTCACGGCGAACAGCGAGCCGCACGCGGTCGAATTGATCGGCAGTTTGGAAGCGGACGTGTTTTACGCGTGCAAAGAGAAGATGAGGCCCGTGAAGAAGGCGCTGATCATGCTCGACAACCCCGATCAGAATTTGTCGGAGAAGGAGCAGTTGAATCACACGAGGCAATGCTTGTTGCGGATCGGAGACCGGATCAATCAGTGTTTGCAGGAATACACGAACAATGAGACGGTCAAGGAATGGCGCAGGTTTGTTACAAATTTTGTGATTTATTTTGTGTAATTGTTGTATTGTAAATTTTGTAAATTTTGCAGCAATTTGTGGTGTTTTGTGTCGCGGTTTACGGAGTTCAGTTCGAAGAAACTGCACAAATTGTACAAACATGCGGTGAAACAAGCGGAAATCGATAAAGAGCGCAAAGAGAAAGGCGTCAAGGCCAAGGACGATGTAAACTATTTATTTATTTGTTTGTTTGTTTGTTTTTTAATTATTTTATGTTTCAGGCGAATAAGGAGTCGTCGAATCAGTCTAAGTCAAGTAAAGATTCACCAAATCAAACATCGAAAAGTAGGGGGGAGTCCGGGAAGTCGCACGCCGGGGTGAAACGGCCGGAGCCGCCCGGTTCGGACAAAAGGGATTTTCCGGCTACTAAAAGACCTCACACGTCCGAAAGTTGGGCCGACAGGAACAGGGATCACAGAGAAAGGTTGGCGATTCTTCCGTGTTGGTGAAAAAAAGAAAAATTTAAATAAATAAATGTTAATTTTCAGCAACGGGCCGCGACACGGGTCGTCGTCGCACAGTTACTCGGCGCCGCCGCATCGAAATCACGGCAATCCGTCGCGAGATGGCGCGGGTAGTAACGATCGATGGACACCGACCGGTAGAGATTATAATAAGGACAGGTATAACAACGACCGAAGACGAGACAGATATCACAACTACAATCGAGATAAAGAACACAGGGGTCACATAGACAAACGGGACCCTAGGTATAAAAAAAAAATATTAAAAAAAAATATTTTTTTTTAAATTTTGTTTTGGTACAGGTTCCATAACGTACCGCACGTTCCACATCCGGCGCCGTTCATGCACATTCACCCACAAGCGTCGTACCCCGGCCAATTTCCAGTCGCACCCCCCATGCCGCCGATGATGCCACCGTACTTTCCTCAGCCCGCGAGACCGGAAATGTGGAATCGTAAAATGGACGACAGACCCGACTACAGGCGGTCCGACAACAGCCGAAATGCGTCGCAACAGCGGCATTGACAATGGCTGACTTAAAAGACTCGTTGCCTTTTTGATGATGATGATGATGATAATAATGTTTGGAAATATTTTTGAAGCGAAGAGAAAATTATTCCGCGTTTTATTTACGTGTACAGGAGGTGGAAAACAATGTATATTTAAGATTTTGGTGCGATTTATGCAGGAAAAGATGGCGCATTCCCTCACAAGGTTCGAAATGTGTGAAGAAGTGGAAAACCGAGCTGCAGTTTAGTATTTTTATTTGAATTTGAATTTGAATTTGAATTTCAATCGGTGTACCGTAGTGCGAATTGTGTAGCTCTTAATTTCCTCGGATTTGCTTATTTTATAAATAATGTAAGCTGTACCAACTATGTGGCTCATTAAAACATTATCATTAATGATAGAAAATTGAAAAAATAACGAAAACTTTTCCAATTTTTATTGATTTTTGGTCGAAATTGAATATTTTCATATTTTCAACGTTCCGGGTGAGTTAGCTCTGAAAATAATGCGAAAATTGAATAATTTGAGCGATTTTCGTGTTGTTGTTTTGTTTTTACTTTTTTCTTGTTTTCCATGTGCGCCAGAATTCCTTCGAGCGCCGTAGCTATTCGTTGCCGATCGGTCGAAGCTTTAGTGGACGACTCGCAAACGTCCTCCACCAACTGTTCCACGGCGATAATCAAACGTTCGTGAAGGGTCATCAACCACTCCATAGTGGGTGGATTTGTCGTCGCATGATCGGCGTTGAAATCGTGCCTGAAAAACGATATAAAGATGCGAAAATGAACCGACCGGTCACTAATTCTGAGCAGGAAACGAACACGTTGAGCGGCGAAGAACAAGTTTGATCGGGTGAAGAATCCGACGTCGGGTTCCCCGAGTTACTTTGCAGATTTATCACCTGCAGAACCGGTTTAATGTCATCTAAAAAGACAAATTTATTCAAATAAATCCATCTAAAAATCGTAAAATTAAATCCAACCAGCATACGCATCGGTTATCTCCTCGCATCCAATTTGATGACTCATTTCGCCACCAGAGTCATTGGCTTCGTACGGCGAGCCGAACTGTCTGTAGCGCACTGCGCCTAGCGAGAGTAATGGAGGATTAGGGAAGAAAATTGATAGCGGAGTCGGTCGCATTTTACCTTTGTTTTTGCGACTCCGGTGTTTGTAGTCCCTGTATCGACGCTGCACTTCCTCCAGGGTGCGGGGGTCCTGCAAAGTCGATACGAAATTCACCTCCTTTGTGATTTCTTGCCAGGCGTCGCGTTTCATCCGACTCGTGATCTGAGCTCCGACTCGCGTTTCGATCACTGTGTTGCGCTTGTCCACGCCTCGGATCAGTGCACGCAGTTCCTCCTGGTTGAAATTCGGTCGGCGTTGTTTCAGATATGCCATTTGATGGGTGCGAAGTCGCAAAACATGCAACGATCGGTAAAAACTTCTGCGATGTCGCAAATCTAAACGGATGTGACGCGACCTTGTGGCTGTTTGCGGAAATCGTCACAGCGGCGGGATGGCGCTGCCGGCACCGCATCCTGGCGCTTGGATTTCTTTATCAGATTGTTTTAACCGTGAGTTTTATACGAAATAAATAAATAACAAATAAAATAGTTCCAAAATGAATTTGTTTATATGTTTTTGTTTATCTTAAAATTAGGAAAATGTTATTTTGAAGGGATTTGAGTGAATTAAATGTTCGTATTTGGTTTTAGGCCTAAACCGGAAGTGGAAGGGTTGGCGCGACGGCGGACATGTTGACGAGATGATTCCAATTTTCGCAAATGTTTGTGGAGAATCTGGAGATAATATTCAACCCTGTACATTGAGTAACGAAGGGAAAACCGTAAGTACTCGTTTTATTTTCTATAGAAACGGTATTTCGGTTTAAATCTTTTAAAAATTTCAACTGGTCATTGGATTCTTCAGGGAAAGTCCAAAAAAATTCATTTTTGCCCAAGATCAATTGAGATTCACCCTTTTATGTAAATTACAATCACTACACAGATAGTGTGTGTGTGTGGATTGTACCAGATTTGCTGATTTTGTTGGATTGATCTCTTTCTCCCATTTGTTGTCACATTCCTACAGGTGTAGTGTACACTTGTTATTATTAATACAGCCCAGCAGGTCATTACAATATATGATATTTCAACAACAATTTCCTCCAAACTTTGTGTTCATGTCCAACTGCAAGGCCAATTAAAAATAGTAATATTTTTTCCCCTACACAACTACATTGAACAAACACCTGCAAAAAAGTACATCTTGATTAAATAACAATAACAAATGATGGAGCATTGTTCTAAAACCGAGAACTGCGCAATCAAAGCCCACAAGAATGATGTTAACCTTGTTTTATTGCACACATTGTTGAATTGCAACATATATAGAGGATTGCATTGCTTTGCTCTACATCAGCAGTTGCTAGAACTTGGACATTTGGTAAGTTCAAGTTTATTTCGAATTCTAAACACCAGATTAGTGAATTGAATTTCAGATCTGCACAGAAATAATTATGCTTTCTTTGTGGCTAATTGTGATTTGTGGACTGACCAACTCTTTGGTTGTGGGCGATTCGTTGAAGCCACATTTAACCGGAGATGTGAAAGCCGAAAAAAATAACTCACCGGTCGAAAGAATCTCGCCGTTCAGTATCATCCTTGGTGGTGCTTTGCTCGTTATTTTGTTCGTTTTTGCGCTTATTTTGCTTGTAACGCTACCGATATTGTTTTTGCTACTTTTACCATTGATTATTATTGGATTCATTGTTATAGTGGCGTTTATTTTGATATTTTGATATTTTGAGCTTTGTAACTGGTAACAATGAGAATAAAACGTATATTACATCCTGAAATTTGTTTAAATTGAATGAATTAATGAATCTCAAACAAAACACCAATTCCTCGCGACAATCTGACGGGGCCGTTGGGGATCGGAGACCAGAGCCATTTGCTAGATTTTCTCAGTATGATGCAAGTCTTTGAAATGCCTCCCCTTAACAATATAGAAAAGCGTTGCATAAAGATTTTTAATTATTGAATAGTTCAAATTGTATTTTGATTTTGCTGCTTATGCCACCTGATGCGGCCGCCTCTCTGTATCATAGCACGGCACGGCCCTGTCGGAGACCCATGACGGCAAGGAAATATTGGCCAAATTTTTGCCAAAAGTTGGGGGTCCTTAAGAAAATCTTCCCACACAAGTACTGTATTCTATTTACGAAAGGGATTTATCAGTTTGATTTTGTTGTCAAGATACGTGACACAACAAAATCCATTTACTACTATCTGCAATGACACAGCGTATCTTAATCTGAAATCATCTGTATAAAACACAGCAACAACAACAACTCTCCGTACCAGTTTGAATTCTCTCGCTGTTCAGGTAGCTCAGATTAGTAATTATTGTGTGTAATAATCATATCGATGTCATTTGTGTTGCTTACAGTTAGAACATGGCTACTAAGACGTCAGCATGTTGTCTTATCAAATGCAGCAACAAAGGGCAGGGAAAAAATTGCTGCGTGGTGCAGTGTGGTGAAGGCAACGATGAATTAGACGCAAAGGCATGCTGCATTATCACTTGCAACAACCAACATGCAGCTGGCAATCCTTGTTGCGTCATGCAGAGTGGGGAAGATGGTGAAGAGTCAGTTGATGCTTGTTGCGTGATACAGTGCAAGGGGACGTGCACAACTGAGGGCCAGATTTGTTGCTTGATTAAATGCAAACAAGGCGCTTGTAACACCAAATGTTGCTGATCATTTTGTTCAATAAATTTGTGAAAACTTGTATGAATACAGACTAAAATGGTAAATGTGTCGCGTCTTGTTCTTTTACATAAACAAATCACTTTATTATTATCATAAAGAAAGTGTGCATTGAGATAGGTGTTTTCTATTTCCACACTGTTGTGTTTACTTTGCGGTTTTAGCTGGTTTTTCTTAATTTTTTTTTTGGTAATGGGAAAATCCCATTTTACTTTGAGACATGATAGCTCAGAGCACTGAGTTTCTGATGTCTTAACTCTTCTGTGACTGATATTGATAACCTTGCACTGAACTTGATTTAGAAGGAAAAACCAATCCCAATTAAAAAAAATACCCAACTCAAGTTACTTGATTTAATCTGTAACTAAATGCCAATTAAACTGTGGTATCAGTTAAACTGATAATTATTTTTGTTAAACAAACATCCTCAAAAAACAGACAACAACAATTAACACACATTCAAGTTTTGTGAAATGTTTTGATCACTGAACTAATTCCATTTTAATTTCTTGTTAAATCCAGTCTCACCTAATTTGCCTTATAAGTAAACATCCTTTTTCCTAAAAAAAAAAAAACACAAAAACCTACGATTTTTCATCATTAAAAAATGTGGTAACATTTGTTAATTTCTAGATAAATAGATAACAATTTTTATTTTATTTTTTATTTTTTATTTTTTATTTCTTTTTAAAAATAAAAGTTGGTAGTTTCCTTATGGAAACTCAACTTTGGAATTTTGAGCGGATGTGCGTTGCATTGTCGAGTAGTGGCAAAAAAAATTCATTGGGAAATCCATTAATTCTGGATGCTGACGTCAGACTACACTTCCCATATATTGGCAAAACATGGTCAAAACCTGTACAAGTGCAAAATTAGAGCTGAAAACAGGTACGTTTTCGTCAAATGAAATCCAGACGCGGATTTATGCTGCGAGAATCCATAAATCCGCGTCTGATGAAATGACGAAAACCTTGAATTGTGTGACTTTTAAGTGATTTTACACACTTGACACGATTATGTCACCAGTTCGAGGTTAATTGATTTATATAACACACTTTAGTTTCATATTTTCTGTCTGTTATAGGTTTCATGAAGATGAAACTCTTTTTACTTTTGGTTAATTTAATGCTCGCAACTGGCAATGAGTGGGAACTCATTTGGCAAGATAATTTTGACCACCACATTGACACCCAAAACTGGGTACATCAAATAGGAGATGGTTGTCCCAATGTTTGTGGTTGGGGCAACAATGAGCAGCAGTATTACACAAACTCGAGCAGTAATTCTTACGTTACAGGTGGTCATTTGGTGATTGAAGCAAAAAAAGAAAATTTACACGACAAGTAAGAAATTTAAGCCTAAAATGAGAAAATTGAAATTAGAAATGACTATTGGAGAGTTTACTTATCCTAACTGGGGACAAAGATAGCGAAACAGAGCGAAACGCAATGAAACAAATCCAAACAGGAACAAAATCAAAACAGAAATGAGTGTCGCTGTATTCACAGTGTATTGGGTCATGGTAAATTGATGCAGAACTTAAAAAATTAATCTGGTAGCCATATGTTGAGGTTGCTGTAGATTGAGTCGCAGGTGAGCATCACCACAATCAGGTTGCACTTAGGGGTAGCACGTCGAAATAGAGCGGACGAAATAGTGTACGTCAAAATAGTGCCGACAAAATAGTGCCATGCAAAAATAGAGCCTAACAAAATACACTCAACCCACGCTAAACAGCCGCTCTTTATACGGCATTTCGCTATAACGGCCCAACAATGTTCCCCTGATTCGTTGTATGGCTTTTCGCTTTACAGCCAACTTTTTCGGAAGGTATCTAGGCCGTAAAGCGAGGGTTGGGTGTAGTGTGAATGACAAGCTTGCTAGTGCCAAGTCAATTTGTGACTTGCGAATATGGCAGTTTGACAGATATTCTGCTTAAGTACAAGTGAATAATTACAGCAGCTTTGCAGAACACATTTCAGACAATAACTAAGTGAATGAAAAAGAAGAAAATTAACAACTGCATGCTAGAAGAGTTAAAAACAGAACATGCTTCTTTTGCCCTTGGGTCGAGACAAATTATTCTCACTTGTGGCTTTCATGTGCGTAGTCATTTTGTTGTTGATAATTTTGGTGTTTTTCCATCAGGCAATACACCTCAGCCAGAATGATGACTAAAGGAAAGGCTCAATGGCGATATGGAAAATTCGAAATTCGCGCCAAACTTCCTAAAGGAAGTGGAGTGTGGCCTGCAATTTGGATGCTGCCGGTCAACAACATCCTCGGCGATTGGCCACGCAGTGGTGAGATCGATATCATGGAGTTATTAGGACAAGAACCAAGCGTTGCGCATTGCACTGCCCACTACGGTGACTCGTTCAACAGCAAGGCCCAGAAGAGCACAAGTTACACCCTTTCGGGAACTTCTTTCGCCGACGACTTCCATTTGTTCGAGATAATATGGAAGGATGACAAAATCACGTGGTACATTGATGGAAACAAAGTGCAAGAAGTGATCAATGGTCAAACCGCGCCCTACACTTATCCCTTCAATTCGGATGACTTCTATTTGGTTCTGAATGTGGCAGTTGGTGGCAATTGGCCCGGAAGTCCCAAAGAAGACACCATCTTTCCGGTCAAAATGGAGGTTGATTATGTTAGAATATACAATAGCAAAAGTTAATAAAATTCAATTTTTATTTTTACATCTACTTAATAATTTTGTCACTTTTCGTTGATTGATTCATTGATTTCTTGTTCTTTAGACGTGAGTAACACTTCGAGTGATTTTAAGAGAACATCATACGCGCTGCTTGTGTGCCTAAACTATTTAGTTATATGTGGCTTAGGCTTAGTAAGTAGGTTGTCAAATTAACAAAATCTCTTCAAAGCCTTGCACTAGTGAATAAACTGATTTTGCTGTCCATGTAGTTACGAATTTGTCAGTAATATCTGGTCAACAGGAATTTTTCACATTTGAAGTTGAAATATTTGAATTGTACCCACTAGCTCCATGAGTATTTGATGCTTAAACACAATTTACATGTGTACAAATTCAACTAATAATCAAACAACTTCTTTTACTACTGTTTCCTTTATGTTGGGCTAAACAAACAGGACAGTAGCGCCCTCTGTGTACATCATGGCGAGTACTTTCTGCTTTAAAACTACTCAGCTAGAGGTCACTAGGGTATGATGAGTGACTGCACTACATTCTATCTTGAAGATATCAATCTATAAGATTTTTGAACGCAAAGTGTTTTTTGGGGTTTTCATCACATCATCGACGGTACATTTCATCAACACAGCATTTTGGAACCCTGGGCTAAGGTTTTGCACACATTTACAAGAAAACGGATGTTCCCTGCCCAGTTTGCACTCACTGCGACACACAAAGCGAAACAGAGTGAAAGAAATCCAACTAATAAGCATGGGATAATTTGCATTTGCTGGATTGTCTTGTTATTGCACATGAGTAATTCTAATTAGAGTGGGACTCAAGGTTGAGCTTGAGCTTTTCCAAGTCATGAAATAGCTGCAGTCTTGACCAGAAGCAATTTTGCAGTGGATAGTGGATGTGATGGTGAGGGTAGTGCATAGCAATATCCTTAATGTCCTTCCCTTCATCTACAGCACACTTGATTTAGCATTCAGGAACAATCTCAGGAACAGATTTCTCTCTCTGCATGGTTGCTTCACCCAAATTGTGATAAATAACAATGGTGAAGTGCAGCACACTGCTGCTATTTTATAGCTTGAACAAACTTAATGAAAAATCTTTTAAGTTTCTCTTTTTTTTCCTTTCTTCTTTTCTCTCAGATGAGTTTTCAGGCCAGGCACACTTATTTGCATGCTAATTCTTATTGATCAGTTGTGCCAATGTGGATGAGGTCATAAATATTCTATCCCATAATACATTGGTGCAGATGCTCCCAGCATATAAATAGTGCACTTTTTATGGCTCTGTGCAAATTTCCCCCCTAAAAGAATTCTTATTTGGTCATTTAAAAAATCAATAGAATGAGTTTGTGCATGAAAAATTGTCCATTTTCTAATTTAAGTTGTTTTCTAAATAAAAAGTTGCATCTTTCACTTGCAGATGGAACTCTCAAGCAATTTAATCAAGTTGAGTGTACTAGTGACTCTTGTGGGAGCTACAGTCTCTCTTTAATGTCCATTTTCTCTTATCTTGGGCTTGAATGGCTGATTGCACTTGAATACCCACACAAGCACAAAGTTGCCTCAGCATCAACAGTCTAGAAAAAACGTTGTGCTATTGCAATTTATTTATTTCTATAAGTTTGCAATGCGACTTAATGATTTATTGTCATAAATTGAGCAAGCAGAACTGGTTGTTGAGAAATGCAGTGTTGCAGTCATAATCCAGAGTGAGTTTGCCAATCAGATGAAATCCCCCTTATAGCACTGGAAATGAAGGCAATTTAAAGCTGATGCACAAATTTTAAATGAGTTAAAGTGACAGGATCAGTGATCTGGAAAATGGGTTTGCACTTTTGTATACCGAGTTAGTTTTATTGTGTTTCTACACAACTGACAATTTATTGATGATTTTTATCTGCTGCAGTTCTGAGTTGGGGAATAAAAATAATGGAAAAAGCTTAATTGGGTGGGTTGTTGTCAGATTGAACAGATAATTTGATCTGGTTAAGGGATCACCTGCAACTGATAGAAATGTTGCACGATGTTGCACAGCTTAGAAAAAAAGATTGTGCGTGAAATGAGAAAAATCTAAACGGACATGCCAGGCACATTCATTAGCTTTATCTTTTTTAAACCAGTCTAAATGTCAAATTTTACATGTTATACCATATTTAGACTAAGTTTTTTTCGAGTGAATTTAAACTTTTCAAAACTTTCCATAAAGTTGTGTGGAAAAATGTCGATGTGAAATGAATAAAAATACAAAATCAATAGAAAAGCAATATTTGAGAAACCAGTCCATAAAAGTGGTTCGTGTCAATGTACATTCACTTTTTGAGATATTGGCAAAAATTCAGTGGCAGTAGCAGCAGGAACAAGTATATGGCACAATTGGATTTATAGGTACCATAAGAACAAATCCCCCTTGGAACCACTTTGGCGCCAACACAGCTATAAAGGAAAAAAGTGCACAGTTTATCTTATTAAAGACTATTAAAAAATCAAGGGGGGGACATGGGACTTGGGTACAGAGTTAATTCTACAGCACCCATTTGGCCATTTCCTCACACTTTAGGCTTAATTATTTCTTAATTCTTGAAATAAATTTATTAAAGGATGTTTTTCCACTCCTAACACACAGTGACAGTTATCTGAATGGCTTGGACTTAGGTTGAAATATGTGGATGGGAAAAAAAGCCATTTGACTTTTAGATGTGACCATAAGCCATAACTTGGCTTCTTACAATTCAGCAAGAGTTGGGAGTCAAGGTGGGATTATTGGATCAAAGTGGGAGTTCAGTTTTATAACCTTTCACAGTTGTAAAAGAAATTTATTCTTTGCAATCTGTGGTCATCAGTCATTTTGATCTTGCTTTCCTCTCACACAGTGGGATTCTATGATTTAGTAGGTCTCTTGTCACTGCAGTAGGTGACTTAACACCATACCAAGGTCAGGATCATATTAGGGCTATTGTGCTGGCACAAAATAGCCTTGATTATAAAGATGGAATAAGGCTTTTTCTGTCAGTTTCTTTCTATTCTTCATTTGGACACATGTTGAAGTTGGACAATTAAAATTCTTTCAGGATTAAAATTCATGATCATTAATCAAGGTTTGTGCGATTTTTCATTATTTTTTACTGTCTGTTTACAGGTGGCGCAGAAATATGTATATTTTAGTACCGGGAGTACCGATTTCGTGGGAGTACTGGAGATTTGCATGGGCTCTACGAAACACTTCCTACAGGTTGCGTACATATTTTTCTGGATCATTTTTATCCAGTTTACAAGTAGAATCTAAAATTCTTGGATCAAAGGTTCAAACTCCAAATATTGAATTTTTTTTCCTTCCAAAAACCCTTTTTCAAACAAAATCTTTTTCAAGCTATTCATGCGGGGCACTCCCTGTTTACCTTCCTCCAATTTCCTTTATTTATTCATTTTTTTTTACTTTGATTAATTAACTTTCCTTTTATTGAACTAAATAAATGAAGACTTAAAAAAATATATTTTCCAATTCCAAAAAAAAAATTTGCTCTCATATTGACACATTTATTCCAAGACTAGAAAGAAAACAAGACATTATTAAAAAATTAGGCCTATCATGGCGCACGTGTTAATGGAACAATTTATTAACCTTAGGCGTTTTTGCTAGATTGCACTCAGGGCCTTTTGTCTGCTCTGATGTGATGGTGTGTGCATGAATCAGCTGCAACTTGATTAATGGCTGCTGAAGCTTTTGATGAGATAGATATGATTGTGACTCACCTCTGTTGCATAGTCACACAAATTGTGTCCTCATTCAATCAGCTTTACTCCCCTTCCCCTTCCCCTTTCATTTTCCTTCTAACCATCAACACCAGCACATATTCATGCAGGATTGCTGCAAACTCCAGCAATCCAAATTGACTTTATGATTAGCAAAATGAGAATTTATTGCATCATTTACATAATTGGCTGGCTGAGTCAAAGCAATTCTTTTTTGTTTGTTCATTCAATGTATAAATTCTCGTACAAGTGGAAACAAATTTCCATCCACCAGATCAAACATGCAATAATTTATTTTCCCTGAGTTTAAGTGAAGGGTAAAGTGAGGTTAGAAAACCAGGTTCATAACACACAATGCTCTGTCAAAGTTCACTGACTCACCTTTACTAACCCTTGCAAGACTTGAGGAACATGACACTTGAGAGAGATCCAGTAGCTCCAGTATCATGCTGTTTTTACTTTTTATTAATAATATAACAAAATTAATTCAAAAGCCAAAAGAGAGAAGAAATTTTTTGTTTTAGGTCAGTATTACTTGAGTATTGGGTCAGAGGAAGAAGCCAATTGTGATTCAATTGGTAATTAAACAGACAGACAGTCATTTGTTATGATTTGCAAGACAGCAAAGGTCTTTGAGCAATTGCACATAGTCCTAGGACAAAGACCCCTGAGGAAGGATGATGTAGAAAAGCAAATTTTACTTGGGCATTGAGGAATCTGTTCAAAATTCTTGTCTCAAACACCTGCTTAACATCTGAGTTTGCATTTCTTGCTCTTTTATGAGTCACAGGGTGAAGCAATTTATAGAGATAATCTCTTGGAGATTTTTTTTTCTTTCTTTTCTTGGTGTTTTGATTGTGAGTTAAGTTGAAATATTTTCATTATTTAGTTGTGAGTGATTTTTTTTGGGGGGGAGGGGGGTGTATTTAGCATGCAGGACTAATTGTTGGTGCATACATGTTGAGTAAAGTTTACAATTTGACCTTTGGATGTGAAAATGTGAGTCCATGAGTGAAATACAGACACCCCCAATGGCCCATTGAGAAGTGGAATTCCAACTGGCGCCAGACATTTTTCTACATGTGAATCCTTGAGCCAAGTTCACTGAGGCAGGTTGCAAGCTTTGAACTTGGACTCTAAGCTTGCACAAATGGATCAGGTTGATGATCAAATGGCTCAACATTTGTCAAAAGCTATTTAAAAAGAAAAAAGAAACCAAAAAGAAAGAGATTTTTTTTGATAATTTATTTTATTTGTTTAAGGAAGACATAAAGTGAAGGCATAAAATGTTGTGAAAATATTTTTTAATAATTTTTTGATATTTTTAAAATATTTTTCTTAGAATTTTCTGGTGTTTTTTTTTATTTTTTCTATATTTCTTAAGGTGTATTTTTTTGGTCAAATGTTAGATAGTGTTATCGTATTGTTAAAGAGCTAATTTCATTGTTAGTGAGCTAATTTCATTGTTAGATGAGCTAATTTCATTATTAGATCAGTTAATATCATTGTCAGATGAGCTAATTTCATTGTTAGATCAGTTAATATCATTGTTAGTGAGCTAATTTCATTGTTAGTGAGCTAATTTCATTGTTAGATCAGTTAATATCATTGTTAGTGAGCTAATTTCATTGTTAGATCAGTTAATATCATTGTCAGATGAGCTAATTTCATTGTTAGATCAGTTAATATCATTGTTAGTGAGCTAATTTCATTGTTAGTGAGCTAATTTCATTGTTAGATCAGTTAATATCATTGTTAGTGAGCTAATTTCATTGTTAGATCAGTTAATATCATTGTCAGATGAGCTAATTTCATTGTTAGAGAGCTAATTTCACTGTTAAAGAGCTAATTTCACTCGCTTGTTTTATTGTTAAATAGACTTAGCTAGACCTAGAGTTTATTTGGCGATGGGTTTATTTTATTGTTGAACATATACTTTGATTGTTGAACATATACTTTGATTGTTGTCTCGGATCTTCGCTTGTGTAATGAGCCAGTCTTATTGTTCCATTAATTTTAATGTCAAACGGGCTGTTTGGAATATTGCAGCAAAGCTTTTGCACTGCATTCAGGCTAAACTGATCCAGTGAGCCAACAAACAAACAAATTACTCCACGAACAACCCAAACGCTATCTAATCTCCACCTAAGCTTATTTGAAAACAGGTGAGAATTATTATTTCCCCGATAAACATCAACACAATTGTACATGAGATTAGCATTTAATAAATCCACACCAAATTTATACCTAACGGTGAGAAGAAAAAAATAAAAAATAAAAAAAATAAAAAATGATTCGATGATATCAACACACAAACTGACAAACACATCCTGTTTAAGAACAGGCCGCGCCAGATTGACACATAAATAAATGCTAATCCTCCGCAACATCTGCACTTGTTTTATTCCAGCAGAAAACACAAAGAATATGCGCTCGTTTTAAAAGATATTCGTACAAGTGCGAGCCAAAGCTGCAAGGTGAGTTCAAATTCAAAGTAAACATGGCACAACTCCACTCGTCTTATTTACGTTTTCGCCCTCGTTTTAATCCCGGGACCTGCACCGGGGGTGCATGCTCGGTTTGAAAAGATCCCGGATGCTAAATATAGATATTTATACAATGTTGGCATTTATTTTTAGCAATTTATTTATTTTATTTTTATTTTTATTTTTATTTTTATTTTGCAGTTTTCGAGTGTTCGAGCTGCAAAAGTGGAATTTTTACAAGGCCAATGGTTGGAGGGAAAAAAGTGTGACTTGTAGTGACGTAATGATGATGTGATAAAAGTTGAGGAAATGCTCCACTAATGGTAAGTTTGGAGCAGAACCACTTAAATTGGCGACATGCTGTCTGCTTTCGATGAATTTGTCACACTTTGTGCCCACTTTTGTTTATTTTCTCTTTTCGCGCTTCGCTGCAAATTAAAGACGAAGAAGAAGATAAAATAAATAAAAAATTATTTTTTAAAAAAAATAATTATTTTTTTTTTGGGCACCCCCAAAGTCTTGACAAAGAAATTTATATTTTTTTGGGTTTGGGTAATTCGTGCCCGTTTTGAGGTTAGAGAGATAAGTTTGTGGATTCTTTTGTTGCCAGCACGTTTCTTACCACAGCCCACACGTGCAGGTGCATAATGGGGCGCAGGTGTGAAACTACACTTTTGTCGTAAAATTGAAAGGCAGTTTAAAAAGTGCGTTCTACACTAATCCCGAGCCATAAATTATGTCCATGATGAGATTAGAAGCGAGACAAACCAAGTCTGGCGTATAGTTTTAGTGGAGGGCGTGAAATAAGCCTAAATACCATAAGTTAACACAGCGAGTATGAAACGTGGGAAAGAATGAAAGAGAATGAATTAAGCCTCGAGGTGAAACTTGAGATTTTTCAACATTTATTCATCTTGTACGTTAGTGTGGAGAATAAGTGTAGTAAACAAGCTGTTGAATGGGGTTCTGATACAAATGTAAGAGCAAAAATTAGACAATTTGATGTCAAGTTCGAGTTGGATTAGGTCTAGACTTTAGACAATTAATGTAAACAAAGTTTTCAGCGGGTAAATAACGATCAAATTAGGTCTAGATTTTGAAAACAATGACGAAATTAAGCCTGGGATTTGAAAATACTGATGAAATTTAGTCTGAAATTTTAAAATTCTGATGAAATCAGTCTAAAATGGTGAAAATTTGATGAAATCAGTCTAAAATGGTGAAAATTTGATGAAATCAGGCCAAAATCTTGAAAAAAATTGATGAAATTGATGAAATCTGGCATAAATCTCGAAGAAAATTGATAAAATCATCCTCAAATTTCATTGATTTATTGTAAACAAACATTTCACAGTGTAAGCAACGAGCAAATCTCGCCTAAATATCGCAAACAAACTTCTTGTTTGCACGAAGACACGATGCAATCTTTTGAGTCTTCACCTGGAGACAAATGAGAAGAAAAAATGCACTCATAAAGTATGTTTGAAAACGGAGTCAAAAGCGGAACCATTTCTCAATTTCTATTCTTGCATTGAGCACGTCGCAAATTCCTGCAACTTTTGTCCCACTGCACATTATACGGGTTGCTTACTGACCGGGGTCCTGACATTGAATAGAAATATCCCTAGCCCTATTCATATGGCAGGGGAACCGAGTTTTTGCCATTAGCGCCGTGACACAGCAGGGAACACTCACACCTGGTCACCTGAACCTGCTAAACTGACAAAGGAGCGCTATTTCACCTCAAACTGGACCCTTTCGACTTTGAAAACGAACCCCAAACTCCATTTATTCCTCAACCCCGACCGAAAAATTGATAAAAATTGATAAAAATCGATTTGTATCCAACAAAAATTGATTTCTAGCCGCTAGAAATTGAGTCTTCCAACAAATTTAACAATAAAAATAGGTTTTTAACAACAAAAATTGGTTTTTAACAATAAGAATAGGTTTTTAACAACAAAAATTGGTTTTTAACAACAAAAATTGGTTTTTAACAACAAAAATTGGTTTTTAACAATAGAAATTGGTTTTTAACAACAAAAATTGGTTTTTAACAATAAAAATTGGTTTTTAACAATAA
>JAQIXU010000643.1:0-27641 GCA_034701245.1 Strigamia transsilvanica | reverse complement strand
TTAATTGAATGCGCCTACTGTTTCAGAAGGCAATATTGATAACTACAAAAATACAAAAAATCAACTGACTTTTAAAATTGCTCTAAATCGATGATCGTTAACCACAGCAAGAATAAGAAGTGGTTTTCTAAGACAAGAGGAAAACACTGCTTAGGAGTTCAAAAACTAAAATCACTGTGAATAAGTTTCCTCTAAACTAGACTGTCGGTTCACACATGTTCAACACAGACATTAATTGGTCTGAAAAATGCAATTACAAAATAAAGTTTTGTGAGGAAAATGCACACACAGGTGATGGCCAGCGCCACCGTGAGACCTTGGCCACCCCTTAACAGATCATGTAAAATTTGAATTCAAAAATTAATAATTTTGAAATAATAATTTTAAAAATTAATTTTCGAACAAAATTTCATATTTATGCCCAATAAATTCATTCTGAGACAAAAACAATTCAAATTTGGATCAAAAACGTTGCGTACTTTTCTCAAAATATTCAATTGTATAACCAAAGACATCGGATTTGCGACCAAAACATACAATATTGGATCAAAAACACTTCTCTTGGCCATCATCATCCATAGTCTTCCATGGTCATGTATCACCAACTGCAAGAAAACAAAAAAATAATTTCTTACAAAAACAAAAGAAAACATTGTCTTCACTTTTGTATACAATTTTATATTTAATCAATAAACCCAATAAATAATCACCTTAAAATGCATTTTTGAGTGTATCACGTGTCACCACACCCACATTATTAGTTACATACCGCAAAAATCCATTTTTATTGACTTTTAATCCCAAAAAACAGTCACTCGGGAGCCGCCATTTCCTCCAGAACTGCGAAGTGCAGGTACAGCTCTAGCAGCTCTATCATGACCTACCGCATCGCCTAGAAAGCCCGCCATTTCGCATTGCGTTTATTCATCTCAAAATAAATAAATTCACCTTGTTTACCATTTATTTGTCGATTTTCTTCTCTTTCTGTCCAACAAACTGCAAATGTCATCATAATGCAGGCCTCTTGGCCACAGATCTATGATTGTGTCTCAACGCGCTTGCTCGACTAACGTAAGTTCATGCATTTCACCGCACGGTGTCGCCAACCTTCTATATCTCATGGCGCGACAATAAACGCCATTACTTTTTACATCCGATTTACGTTTATTCAACTAAATGACCTTTTTTGATATTACACATGGATGTTACGCAACAAATGTAACATTAGCTTTAAATCCAAACATATATGTATCCCTGGAGAACAAAATAACCATTTTGCGTGTTGCAGAAGTCTTTGTTTTGCCTTGCAATTCGGTTCCGCAGAACCTAAAACAACAAAAACAATGAAATAGAAAGACAGAAAAATGAAAACATTCAAACTCACCTGTCTCCGTCGTTCAGTTCTTCACCGATGCGCAACTCAAAAAAATCGTGCACGCACACTTCTCTTCCATCCGCATTTATCCTTACCGAAGCCAGATAAAAAGTGAGAAAAGATGCTTGAACTCTTTCGCCTTCCGGAGCCTTGGACGAAATAAAAAAAATGAAATAATTGTTTACAAGTGTGACTGCCACCTCTTCACTCTCCGCTTTATTTGAACAAATTGGCTAAAATTGTGCAAATAAAACCGTTCTTCTAATTATTTTTCATTTGTATTCGATTCTGGCTTCTGTTTAATCGATCTTTGTCAATTCTTCATCACTTTTAATCGATATCTGTTTCACAAGTTAAAGTAGACAACGTTTCCCCATGATTTACCTCGATGACCCAAACACATCTGAGGTTTCGCCGCGGCAATTCGGGCGATTCAATGACGGTTGCTGCAGTTATTTTGCTTCCGCATGTCAGCGCTAGAAAAGTAGTCAAACATGCAGGAATTGTAAAGGAAATTGAAGTGGAATAAACACAAACGCACCTCGTGGTTCGACCGCCTGTCCGTCATTGCAAGTATCACCCGAGAATCCTGGTGGACAAACGCACGTACAAAATTCGTCGAGAAACCCGCCATTGATGCATGTTGGTGGCGTCCTGCCGTCACTTTTTGCTATCTTCTCGCAAGTGGCTATTTCGAACATGACAATCGTTACTTGTTCAAGTTTAGTGAATTTCATTTACCGGAGCATTTGTACATGAGGTTGGCCAGTTTGATGTCCCAGAAAGTCAGCTCATCGCCCTGACCAATCTGGAATTGCTTGAACGGATCTACGGAGACGATACTGTATTTATTGGGCTTGGCAAAATACTAGAAAAATTCGTGTTTAGTTAAGTTTATTAAGCAATGTTTAGTCGGTTTACAGCAGGCTTGTAGTGCATGATCGAACCAATGTCATAGGGAACGCCATATGTTTCGGTGTTTGTTTCTATGTTGAACTCCCCCTTGCCTTTGTCTAGTATATTTTGTTCCAGTATCACCACGTGCTCGCCACGATCTGGACGAGATTGTTCGTGATAGAAACCTAAAGCGTGGCCGCTTTCGTGGACAATTGTGCTAATCTGCAAACAACATAAAATTGACGACAACTGGTGGCCATTTTACTTCATTTTTGGATCCACAATGAATTTCATTTGTAGGTCAAGAGCTTGGCCATGGCCCTGCTACCTTACCTGGTGACAACCCGATCCGATAGATATGATCTGGCCGGTACTTTGATTCTGGTAACCAACCTGCGACAAACAGCTTCCAAAAGAAATGAGAATTAAAAAGCTGCAAAAATGTGCACCGCGATGTAAATATGCAGAGACGCGCGTGTGCCATGTATACGTAGTATAAATATCCCTATATGTAACATATACGTACGCACACGTAGCATATACGTACGTACAGTGCTGTTTTTGTAAAAAAAAAAAAAAAAAGGTGGTGGAACTCTAATAGAAAAATATATTTTTTTTTGCAATTTTATATCCTATATTATGATCCGTCGAAAAAAGGTGGTGGAACTCCGTCCCACCGTGTTCCATGACAAAAACAGCACTGCGTACGTATACCTAGAATATACGTATGTATACATAGCATAAAAGAAAGCAGTAGACGCTTGCGCAATTTATTGAAGTGAAACTTTTATATGCGCGGTAGGGCAAATTGTCCTGACCGTCACGCAACATAAAACGCTCACGTGACAAAAAGTGAAACGTGGCTACGCCCATGCGCATTTTTATGCCCATGCGCAGTAACGCACATTGTGGTATTAATGTGTGTGAATTTGACATTTCCGGTTAAATACTTTTATTTCAATGTAGAATTGTGAACTGTATTAGCATTGTTTATTCGCCAAATTGTTTGTACAGTATTTGCCATTGTGTTTGGAAAGCAATGGCAAATGCTAGGCGAAATACATATGTGCCTTATGGGCTTCTGTAGACTATGTATTATGTCATCAGATCCCTGTGAATTACGGTATTCTGTGACAGCGTTTTTCTTTTGTCTCCAGTTTGTGATATTTTTCAAGTGACTTTCAACTTTATAAAGGCGCAACAAATGCATTGTTGGAACTTGTACAACAGAGATTTTCTTGAATTAAATTCCACATAACCATTTCTTAATCTTAAAAAAAAATTAATAAAAATGGGACAAATGGGACAAAAAACAATGCATAAAATCCACTTTTCCTAGGGCTCAGAAGTTTCACTTCTACCGCGTTTATATTACCCGTCCAATTTTTCGAAAATGACATGCGGTCCTTCGGTATAGTTGACAAATCGAATGCAGGTATGATTTTCCCAGTGCTGCATTGCTTTTACGATGACACCGCGATTTGGTTCGGCTGAATGTACAATATTTTACAATATCATTCAGAGATTATTTGTTTGATTTGAGCTTACAGCTGGCATCGATTTTGTATGGAATTATTGCATCGGGCCATCGGTACTGGTCGCCGCTTCTCGCTTTTCGTGCGTCGATCGTTGACTCGTTTAGATGTGTCTTTTGATATTCGTCCAAGATCATGTCTCCTTGGTACAACCAGTAATTTTGGTCATTCAATTCGCTGTTTGTAGTCAAACCCAAAGCAGACTGTGGAAATAAAAATAGAAATTAATCGAATTTTGTGATGATTAAACAGAAATTAGAACCGACGGGAGTAATTTGTGTAGACATGATTAATCGAAATAAAATATTTTAGGCTAGCTCGTGGGGTCTATCGTACCATGCGTTACTTTTCACGGAGTGCTTTTTACGCTCTTTTTGCGAAAAGGACCCAAAGTAGTGCCCAAAACATGATTAAAACGTTATCAGAGTGACGAAAAGTGACCAAAACGTCAATAAAAAGCTGGAAATAGCAGTTTAACGGATGAATGGTGGCGTTTTGGATATTTATCGGCTCTTTGGTGAAATTTCAATCATCTTCTTCTGCTCGGATTCGCATCCCCTTATAAAAATACCGTACAACCCTAATTATTTTTTTCAATTCTCCAGTAGTTGAAATTAATAGAAATTAATTACAAATACACTATACCAGTGTTTTCCAACCTTTTTTTGTGCCTGCCCTACCTAATTAGTCTTTCTAAAATTCTCATGCCCCCTATGTAACATATACGAGTCCAATTTCGAATTGCCCAACTTAACAATCAAATTGCCCCCCCCCCCTTTAGGGCGTGGGACCCACGTTGGATAACACTGCACTATACAGTAGCTGGTGTTGTTAGTACATCTCCGGTATCTCCAGTAGCAGGAGCTGCAGTTACCTTTGCTTTTTTTCCTAAAGGTTTGTCTGTACTTTTTCGTTTGCCTTTTCCTTTATGTTTTCTTGTTGATTTTGCTGCTGGTTTAATGGTTTTAAAATTGATTGCATTCTAAAAATAAAGCTTTATTTAAACTCATTTTACCCATACCTTCAAGACTTTTAGGTTGTTGTCCCTTTAGAAGTTTTTTAAGTGTGGCACTTTCTGGAGGTTTGGTAAGTTTTAAAGCTGTTGCCTCGACTGCTTCTGCAGCATCAGTTTGAACAGTTTCAGCTCCGGTTCCAGCTCCAGCTCCAGTTCCAGCAACAACACCAGCACCAGCACCAGCACCAGCAGTTTTGGCAGGCTGTCCCGTAGTATGTTTAGATGCTTCACGTTTCACTCCAGTTGTACTACTCTAAATAATAAATGACTAACAAATTATCATATGCAACCTTGCGCAAATTTGGATTTTATAAAAGAAAACTTAAATTTAAAAGTCAGTTGGCGGGGTATGCATGCGATTGCAACCAGGGCCGTCCTAATACTTCCAAGCGCCTTGGTCTCAAAATGTCAAGCACCCTTTGCCCCTTCTAATACATGTGATGGACGGATTCGACAATGTGTATTATCGTTACCAGAGCACGCCCTAATTCAAAATATACCATTTTGAATTTTTGAATTTTGAATTTTTTTACATCACATTTTGAAAATCTAAAATTGTGGTTTTTCTTCCTTTTTTTCCGAATTAACCACAATTAACCACTAATTAGATGATGCTCTACAACTTACAAATTGGAAATTTTTGTCTAACCTCAACAGTATTTTAGATACAGTGTGAAAGTCATTGTTGCATTCATTTGATGATTGTTTTGATATCACCATTGAAAAGCGCATCAAGCAATTACTATTCAACTGCATTAGCAGAATTTGGATATCTTTATGCGTTTGTGAAATAATTCACCTGGTAGGTGTTCGGCAGGACACTCTGTATATTGTTGCTTTCTGAGAAAACATTCATAAAATTGAAAGCCAATCAACTCGACACAGCGGTAGTCTCAAGATATTTTCATTTTCACATATTTCATTTCAGCTCGTTATTTTTTGCCTTCTCTAATTTATCTAATTTCGTTGCTAATATGATAAACTAACGAAAAGATCAATAAATAAATAAAAGTAAATGCTTACATCATTGCTTGCATTTTTAGTGGCGGATATTATTTTTAGATCTGAAATATATAAGAATTTAATTTGGTCCAGTTGTGTCATTTCAACTAGGTGCATAAAGTCATTTAAACTTGTTTAAATTTTTTAAAGCTGACTAAGTGTCCAATTTTACACCAGTTTTAATGATTTTATGAATGCGCCTAGCAAGTATGCCATCCTTACCTTCGGGTATCAGAACTCCACGTTTTGCAATAGTCTATTATAACAGAATTTAAAAGTAATTTAAAAAGAAATAAAAAATCAAATTAGTTTAGCTTTTCCGATTACTCATTTTTTGTTACTTACCGCAGGATTAATTACATTTACAGCTACAACGAAACAAATTGCAAAGAACCAATTTAACCGAACCATGTTGTTTGTAGCTGAACTCAATCACAAGATAACTTTAGGTATTCTCTCAACTATAATCAAACTTTAGAAAATGGTAATACAACCTCTATTAGCTTCAAAATCACCGGTATAATTGAATGGATCATAAATTATTTGCGCGTAATTGGAGATCCGCAATTACAAAGAACAATGAATGCCAGAGTGTTTGTATTGTACTCCATACTTATTTCCATTTTCCTATTGTCTGTAGTGACGCCATACCCTTGTGGCACCACCTTTCTGTTTTGCACATATTAAAATCAGTTTTATGTTAATCTTAACCATGAATGCACGACCAGTTTCCTGATTCCTTTTCTGCACGCCCTTCAACACCCAAAAACAAAATCAAATTGGTTTAGCTCTTCCGATTACTCATTTTTGGTTACTTATCGCAGGATTAATTACATTTACAGCTACAACAAAACAAATTGCAAAGAACCAATTTAACCGAACCATGTTGTTTGTAGCTGAACTCAATCACAAGATAACTTTAGGTATTCTCTTAACTGTAACGAAGCTTTATAAAATGATAATACAACCTTTATTAGCTTTAAAATCACCATATGCAGGTATAATTGAATAGATCATAAATTGCAGATCCGCAATTACAAAGAACAATGAATGCTGGAGTGTTTGTACACCATACTTATTTCCATTTTCCTTTGTCTGTCGTGACACCACACCCTTGTGGCGCCACCTATCCGTTTTGCATATATTAAAATCCATTTTATGTTAATTTTCACCATGGATGCATGACAAGTTTCCTGATTTCTTTTCGCCCATGCCCTTCAACACACAAAAACACAGCAATTGGCGCCGAGGATCGGATCATTGTGAATCCACATCAATAACAGTAACGTTTTTTGTACATTTTTCGCATATTTTTCAAATTTTCGGACATTTTCGAACACTGACCACGGTTACGCCTACTTGCTCATGCCTTTTCGGGATTGTTTTCACCCATTATGGGGACGAAGAGTAGGCCTCCACTTCACCATTTGCAGACCAGTTTTTCAGACATTTTTGACGATATGTCCATCGACGAGTTATGCAATGGTATAATAGTGAAAACTCGCAAATTTCGATAGCGAGGCAATGTCCGCACATGTGCGGGTTGAGACACGAGCGTGCACGCTCGTGTCTCAACGCGCATGCTCGTCTAACTTGTAAGTTCATGCATTTCACCGCACGGTGTCGCCAATCTTCTATATCTCATGGCGCGACAATAAACGCATTATTTTAAACTCATTTTACATTTGATTTACGTTTATTCGACTAAATGATCTTTTATCATATTACGGATGGATGTTACGCAACAAATGTAACATTAGCTTTGAATCCAATGTCATTACTATCCCTGGAGAACAAAATGACCATCTTGCGTGTTGCAGAAGTCATAGTTTTGCCATGCAATTCGGTTCCGCAGAACCTAAAACAACAAAAACAATGAAATAAAAAGAAAGAAAAATAAAAACATTCAAACTCACCTGTCTCCGTCGTTCAGTTCTTCATCGATGCGCAACTCAAAATAATCGTGCACGCACACAGCTCTTCCACTCGCTTTTATCCTTGCCTCAGCCAGATCAAAAGTCAGAAAAAATGCTTGAACTCTTTCGCCTTCCGGAGCCTTGGACGAAATAAAAAAAATGAAATGTTCAGTGTTTACAAGTGTGACTGCCACCTCTCCACTCTCCGCTTTATTTGAAAGAATTGACTAAAATTGTGCACTTTTAATCGAGATCTGTTTCACAAGTTTAACTAAATAACGTTTCCCCAAGATTTACCTCGATGACCCAAACACATCTGAGGTTTCGACGCGGGAATTCGGGCGATTCAATGACGGTTGGTGCAGTTATTTTGCTTCCGCATGTCAGCGCTTGAAAAGTAGTCAAACATGTACGAATTGTAAAGGAAATTGAAGTGGAATTAAGACAAACGCACCTCGTGGTTCGACCGCCTGTCCGTCATTGCAAGTATCACCCGAAAATCCTGGTGGACAAACGCACTTACAAAATTCGTCGAGAAACCCGCCATTGACGCATGTCGGTGGCGTCTTGCCTTCCCTTCTTATTCTCGTCTCGCAGCTGTCTATTTCGGACATTACAATCGTTACTTGTTCAAGTTTAGTGATTTCCATTTACCGGAGCATTTGTACATGAGGTTGGCCAGTTTGATGTCCCAGAAAGTCAGCTCATCGCCACGACCAACCTGGAATTGCTTGAACGGATCTACGGAGACGATAGTGTTTTTATTGCTCCTGGCATAAATCTAGAAAAATTCGAGTTTAGTTAATTGTATTTCGCAATGTTCAGTCGGTTTACCCCTGGCTCGTAGTGCATGATCGAACTCATGTCGTAGGGGACACCGTATGTGACAGTGTTTGTTTCTATAGCAAACTGCCTCTTGCCTGATTGAAATATATTTTCTTCCAGTATCACCACGTGCTCGCCACGATCTGGACGAGTTTGTTCGTGATAGAAGCCGATAGTGTGGCCGAGTTCGTGGATAATTGTGCCAAGCTGCAAACAACATACAATTAACGACAACTGGTGGCCAATTTACTTCATTTTTCGATCCACAATGAATTTCATCCGTTGGTCAAGAGCTTGGCCATTGTCCTGCTACCTTACCTTGTTACAGCCTGTTCCGATAGATATCTGCTGGCCCAAACTCAGATTTTGGTAACCGACATACGAATTACAGCTTGTATAAGAAATGAGAATTAAACAGCTGCAAAAATGTGCACCACGATGCACACGCGCAGTGCGATGCGTGTGCACGTCTTTGCGCGTGTGCATCGTTGCGCATGTGCTGTGTATACGTAGCTTATACACAGCATAAAAGAAACCAGTAGATACTTGCGGATTTTATTGAAGTGAAACTTCTATAGGCGCGATAGGGCAAATCTTCCTGACCGTCACGTGACATGAAACGGTCATTTCCGGTTAAATACTTTTATTTCAATGTAGAATTGATAACTGAACTAGCATTGTTTATTCGCTAAATTGTTTGTACAGTATTTGCCATTGTGTTTGGAAAGCAATGGCAAATGCTAAGCGAAATACATGTGTGCTTTATGGGTTTCTGTAGACTATGTTTTACGTCATCAGATCCCTGTGAGTAACCGTATTGTGTGACAGTTTGCTACAACTCAGAGACCTGGTGGAAGACTCACTCTGGCGAGGAGGACTCACTTTTCCTAGGGCTCAGAATTTTCACTTCTACCGCGGGAGAGTCTCACTCATATTTCTTTTCGTTTATATTACCCGTGCCCTTTAACCATGTCGAAATATGGTCCCAAGGTATCGTCGATGAATCGAATGCATGAATGGTTTTCCCAGTTCCGCATTGCTTTTTCGATGATAGCGCGATCTGGTTCGGCTGAATGTACAATTCTTTACAATTTTTTCAGAGATTATTTGTTTGATTTGAGCTTACATTTGCGATTGAATTTGTATCGAATTGTTGCATTGGGCCATCGGTACTTGTCGCCGCCAATCGCTTTTCGTGTGTCGGTCGTTGACTTGTTTAGATTTGCCTTTTGATATTCGTCCAGGATCATGTCACCTTGGTACAACTTGTGTCTTTGGTCACCGAATCCGCTGTTTGTGGTCTTACCCAAAGCAGACTGTGAAAATAGAAATAGAAATTAGTCGAATGCGTTTGCAATTCAGGGGATAATTGAAAATTGGGGCCGACAGCCTCAAATATGTGGAACGAGCTGAATTTCGCCCCGGCTGCTGTGCGTAGTTGGAGTTAATGCGGGGTCGGTCGGGGCCGCGTTGGCGCAGAGTGCGACTGCTGCAAAAATCAGAATGGATTTCATGAGTGGTTTCTTGTGCCGTTGAGAGAGAAGCTGAATGAGGCGTATATATACATCCTTCGTCGGGTGTCTGAACCTGTAAAATGCGTGTACGCCATTTCATCAAAAATTGACAAAATTTATGAAAACTCGTCTGAAGTAATCATAAACGATTAAAAACCATGGAACATCATTATTAAAATAAATTCCCTCAAAAACCTCAGTGACCCTGGCCATCATCTCTATTTTACCTCGCAAAAAATCGTTGCATCGACAAGTTGAAATTAATAGAAATTAATTACAAATACACTGTACCAGTGTCTTTCAACCTTTTTTGTGCCACGCCCTACTTAAAGCCAGGTACACACAGTCCCATTCTGTACACGAAATAGCATAGGAAATCAGTATTAATTTTCCCGTTTTGTGTGGTACACACAAAAAATATTCCTTGTGTGGAAATGTTCCGCCCTTCAAGATATAATTGTTTCCTTGCGTGTCGTGCGTGGAAAACCACCTATTGTTTTTGTGTATACAATCTTTCTAACTACCCATAATTCATGTGGCCTATAGTTATCTTTACTTTTGGTTTTTGAACAAAGCATGTGCATCACATTTTTCCGCACAAGGAATTTTTCTTGTGGAATCATTCATTTCAAAAATTCGGTTGATGATTTTACACATGGGAAATTCAGACTGGCTTAAACTTTTGACGCTGATTGTTGTGTGTACTAGGCTTTAGTCTTTCTAAAATTCTTATGCCCCCTATGTAACGCATACAAGTCCATTTCCGAATTGCCCACCTTAACAATTAAATTGCCCCCCTGTGGAGCGTGGGCCCCACGTTGGAAAACACTGCAATATACAGTAGCTGATGTTGTTAGTACATCTCCGGTATCTCCAGTAGCAGGAGCTGCAGTTACCTTTCGTTTTTTTCCTAAAGGTTTGTCTCTAGGTTTTCCTTTGCCTTTTCCTTCATGTTTTCCTATGAAATCCCTTGCCTTCATATGATCTAAAAGTAAAGATTGTTGTCCCTTTAGAAGTTTTTTAAGTGTGGCACTTTCTGGAGGTTTGGTAGGTTTTAAAGCTGTTGCCTCGATTGCTTCTGCAGTTCCAGCACCAGCACCAGCACCAGCACCAGCACCAGCGGCAGGTTGTCTCGGAGTATGTTTAGTTGCTTCACGTTTCACTCCAGTTGTACTATTCTAAATAATAAATGATTAACAAATAATCATATGCAACCTTGCGCAAATTTTATACAAGAAAACTTAGATTTAAAGGTCAGTTGGCGGGGTTATGCATGCGATTGCAACCAGGGCCGTTCTAATACTTTCAAGCGCCTTGGTCTAAAAATGTCAAGCACCCTTTGCCCCTTTTTAGGCCCGGCGCAAATGGGCGCTTGTGCGTGTACGCACCACATTTCGTGCGTAAGCATATGCTTGGCGCAAATGGATGTGCACGCACGAAAAGCTTGTTGTTCATTGTCAATTATTTATCTCCTGGAACGTTTACGTATATATTTCAGGATAGAAGGAATGACTGACCCATTTTGGCTATGTACTTTGCTGAGTTCAAATCCAAATTAGCTACCGTCATATATTTGTCACACTGCCCAGGAGCTTCAGCTCTTTTAGAAATTAAAGATTCATAAAATCGTAATATAAAACTGATAGCAAAGCAGGCGTATTATTTGTTACTACCTTTTTAAAAGAATCAAACAATTTTATACACATCCCATTATACAATATATCGTTGCTTGCTGCTAACGAAAAGATAAATAAATAAATAATAGTAAATGCTTACATCATTGCTTGCATTTTTAGTGGCGGATATTATTTTTGGGTCTGAAATAAATGAGAATTTAATTTCGTCCCGTTGTGTCATTTCAACTGGGTGCATTCATAAAATCATTTAAACATGTTTAATTTTTTTAAAATTGTCTAACAAGTAAGTGTCCAATTTTACATCAGTTTTAACGATTTTATGAATGCACCTAGCAAGTGTTCCATCTTAACCTTCAGGTATCGGAACTCCACGTTTTGCAATAGTCTATTATAACAAATAAAAAATCAAATTAGTTTAGCTTTTCCGATTACTCATTTTTTGTTACTTACCGCAGGATTAATTACATTTAGAGCTACAACAAAACAAATTGCAAAGAACCAATTTAACCGAACCATGTTGTTTGTAGCTGAACTCAATCACAAGATAACTTCAGAAAATGGTAATACAACCTCTATTAGCTTTAAAATCACCATATGCCGGTATAATTGAATGGATCATAAATTATTTGCGTGTAATTGCAGATCCGCAATTACAAAGAACAATGAATGCTCCATTCTTATTTCCATTCTCATTTTAATTTCCATTTTCTTATTGTCTGTAGTGACGCCATACCCTTGCACTGGCAAACTAATTGCCAAACCATGTTGTAATTTTTAGGCACTGTCTATCCTTAAAGTATTAATGCAACTTCTCGCTTAAATGTAGTGGTAAGTGGTAACCTATGAATAATAACTGCCTAATTAGTCTTCATGGTGTTCGTTCCAGATGTAAAAGGTGTTTTCTTGGTCTGGTCAAATTCAATAAAGCAGGAGAAAACTAGCCTTACAGTATATCCTATATATGCATACTAATGAGGCATAAGACCTCAAAATAACATGACAGTTTTGTGTAAAAGTCAAAAGGCAAAGGAGTGTTTATTTACTGAGAAAAAAGCTTGTATACACCACAAATCATGTGTTTTACATGTGATCAGATGAAACTAAAACGAGAACAAATCATTATGACACAATATCAGATAGAATAAGGTGTAGTATTATAATACTACATGCGGCACCCTCATATAACGAAGGAATGCAACATATCAAAAATACACCTAATGCTTTAGGATAGCACATCAATAACAAAACTTGAAATTTTCCATAAACAATTGATATTTCTGTAGATTGTACAATAGCTGCGTTCATTGTTAAATGGATTCTTCAAATTTTGCTGAATCTCCCGATTCTCCTGAACCGGAAGTGATGTAAATGACATCACTTTTTGAGAATCAGATTCTCAAAATCGGAACAATCAGAATCCACCTGTTCACCAAACTGATTCTTGCAGCGGGAATTTTGTTTTCAATAGATCGAGCACCAGTTTTGGATTTTAAGTAGCCAATATTGTAAATGATGCTACGCATCTGGATATAAATAATATCGACAACAAATATACCGCATCTTCTAAATCAAGCAACAGAACAGATAACTTATCTGCACAGTATTAACATATTATCCCATGCAACATTAATATGTGACATAACAATCAACCCTTTTAATGTTACACGGTGTATAAAAGATCTTGCTTACTCTCAAGGTAACAAATCGAGTGTATGTGAACACAACATATTCAACGGAGTCCATTTTTTCGGGATTTTCTGAATTGAGAAATACTTCTTCTCCAACCAATTCCTTAAAAGCAGTAACATATGCAAACATGGTTGGTTTTGGAGTTTTCCATGTCATTCTCCACAAATTGGATGGATGGCATTGAATCACAATATACTATTACCTTGTAAAAAATTAACATAGTTGAACAATGAGCAACTCTAGCATATACTGAATAACCAATAGCCTTCCTGGACTGCGCTAGATACTCGGCTTCCATTGTACTACAAGCCACCGAGCTCTGCTTCAGGCACCCCCAATTAATAAGTGCCTCTCCCATGAATAAAGCGAATACCCAAAAAGCATCGGTGAAAATTTTCAAATCCAAATTCGAGCACCGAAATAAATCAATACAATTATTTTTGGTATTTATAGAGGATGTTTGGTCTGGTCGTTGATGCTAAAAACATCAAACTCCCAACGAGTGAACGATAAACAAAATCTTTCTCCAGACTACAAGTAGCATCCCCATTAGTTATGTTCTTAATTGTTGACATTTTTAATAATATCAAGGTAAGTACAGCAATAATGCGCATGCCTGGGTGTTTACAAAAACTACTTCAAACAGTTTTCGAGAAAACTGGTGTGTTTACATGATCAGTTTTCTAGAAAAGAGAAATTCAGATTTTCTCTTAACTAGTGCGCTGAATATTAAAATTGTCTCGCCTATTATTATTAGTTTGAATACTTAAGCACGACTCACAACCCCTGCATTACGGAAAAAGAAGCGTTCTCGTGTACCCGCAAATGGTTTCTCCAAAACTTCCAAACTCCGGACATCAAATGCAGGTAAGTCAAAGATATTCACGCCAACACAATGACGCACTTCTTCCATCTTAGACGGCCGTTTGTAAACTCGACTGCATTGCAACTCTGCAACTCAATGTCCGTAGTGGAAAAAATACGCAAGAGGATAATACAACTAAGAATTTCTCCCAAAACCCTAATCCGCTGTCAAAGACCATGTCTAGCCACCGCATTTTCCTTCTCAAGACTCACAATTTTTTTCGAAAATCCAAACAAAGCAACTGACATTACTATGACCACTAAGACATCCACGACGCAAATTGTCAGCGAGTACTTCGCTTACCCCCTGTCTAGTTTGGTTTCCGATGTCGGTGGCAACGTCGGACTTTTCCTCGGCATTTCTCTGATTTCTTGCCTCAAATCCCTCTGCACAACGCTCAACAAAATGTACCGCACATTTAATCTCTCAAAGAATCAATTAAATTAGCAATTAAACACTAATATTTTTCATCTTGCAGCACTACTTTGCATTTCTAATTATTTTTTTGCAATTACTCTTGTCAGAACACAATTTATTCAGTTTCTAACGATTTTACAGCAAACCATAAATATTCTTCTTACTACTTTTATCATTTAATTGGAGACAAACTTTATGACTGTTAAACACGCAAAAATAAACGTTTAAGCCATAAATAACACCAAACTATTGACAAAATGTAAAGCACATTCGTGACCTGTTTCCTGAGACGCACGATGGATTATGCAAGCTCCAAAAGAAATTTTACAATCCAAATGTATCGCAAACGGCAAAGATGCCGTCTACGGATTAAGGAGCGCAGTCTCTCTCTCGCGTACAAAAGCGTGTGGATCGCGTGTTTGTCGGCCAGTGTCATCCTCTGCTCCTGGCATGTCACCATATGCGTCACTAAGTATTTCGCTCTTCCCGTTGGAACCAACATCGAAATCAGCACCATGGCGCATTACACAACTCCGGGGATTACAGCGTGCCCGCAAGGAAACGACATTGGGTACGATTTCGAGAGCGAATTTGAAAAATCGTGTGAGAAAAAGCCGTCGTGCAACACCTTAAGCGAACAGGAGCGCCGGCACCGTTCGTTCGACGCACTCAACATGAGCATTGACGAATTGTGGAACCCAGGTTCGGACCCAATATTCACCAGTCAAGTCAGAGTGAGTTGTTGTTTCGCTCTTTGTGTGGCATAGAGATGCGATCCAATGAGACTTGTTTTTCAATTGCAGTGTTTCTACGCTGTAAATTCAACACTATGCGAGTCCCAATATTGGCTGAATCATGGACTGGTCGATACAATTGCTGGAAGATGCCACACCTTCCGCACTGGTAACATTAGGGGTCACTACAAAGTGGCATATTCTTTTGATAATTTAAATTGACTTTTCGGAAATGTTGTGCATTGAGTAAATGTATTCATTTTTTGCATAAGATTTAGAATGGCATTTGTCAGGAAAAGCGTGGATCTGGTGGATAAACATATCCAATATTCCCAAGTTGAACAGAAAAGGTTTCATTGTAAGATTCAATATCACGTATTTGAGACAATCAGTTAATTGCTAATCCAACTCGTATCTCTCGCATAGACCGAGTTGCATCCATCGGAAACCATCGCAACTATGTTTATTGGAAAAACTTTCCTAAAGTTGAACAATTACAACGAACTGGAACTATCAATGACCGAAGTGAAAACAAAATTAAAGCCTCTCTCCAATTTTGTATTGCATTTCCTAATTTCTCTTTCCAGTTTAATTATCTAAACACGTCTCGCAACCCTTGCATCACCCAGGACCAGCAAATCCAATGCGGCAACAGCTGGTTCAACCAATCTCTGCTCGCGACAGCGACGTGCAGATGGCCCTTCATGAAATCCGCATTGCCGCTCTGCAATTCAATGGTAGAAATAAACGAATTGCGAGAGAAAATCATTCGGCTGTACTTTTTGATCGGCAAAAACGAGTGTCGACGAGCGTGCCATTTCACCAAGTACAGCGTGAAACACAGCAACGGAATATCGGCCCACGATGGGTACGGCAATTCCACCGTCATTACGGTCATTGCGAAGCAAAACACCAAGCAAATCGTCAGCGAATTCCTATCCTACCCGCTTAGCGCTCTTATTTCTAACCTCGGTGGCAGTATTGGATTTTTTCTCGGCTTTTCTTTACTGTCCTGCTTAAACTTTTTCCTCGAAACGTTTAAAAAGATACTCCCATCCAAGGTCCTAAATGTCTAACAACAATTATAGTCTGCGCCCGGTAAATTGATGCTAAATTCGTTCATATTCAGCCAAATAATGCTAAACAAATGAAAGAAAACAACAATATTTCAGTACCATGCCATAAATTACCGCTAAATAAACAACAATAGTTGTTTATTTACAATTATTTCGCATTTTTGGGCCTAACATTTAGGCTAAATTAGAACTGGAATTCGAAAATCGTCAGAATGGGATGCGCAGTTCGAATTTTACATCAATTTACCGGGCGCAGACTGTAGGTTTTGCTCTTTTCTTGTCGTCATGTACCCTTGTTCAGAATCAAACGGACCCCAATGGACCATTTTGGAAAAAAAAGTTGGGAATTTTATGCCTCCTGTAATTATACGGTCAACAAAAAACACTGTTATTACTGATATCGTTCTCACGTATCATAACTTATGAACACCAGCATGTATTGACGCCTTGCTAACCTTGAACTTTTGCAGTTTCTCATTGAAAAGAATTCCCCATTTTAATGAACATTTTGTAAACAACGAAAATTATATATATTATAATTAAAAAATACTGTATATAAAAATAAGAAACAAAATTAAAAAATATATAAAAATAAGAAACAAAATTAAAAAATATATAAAAATAAGAAACAAAATTTAAAAAATTGGGTTTTAAAATTAAATAAAACCAAATCAATATTTTTAAATAAAAAGTTGTTGTGTCTTGCTTGGTCAGTTATTTATCTCTCCAAGTTGTGTTCTACGTATCAACCGGTAAAAGAAATGATATATTTTGGTAAAGTACAGTACTGTACTAAGCACTGACCCAATTCGACATCGTCACAAATTTAATACCAAGAATTTTGCCAATCAAAAACTCATTAACAAACAGCAAAGTTTCTTCCTAGTGACTACGTCTATGTCCAACACGAATGTCTTGTTTCAACACGATTATTGGTTGAGATAGTATGACAAAGCGACACGGAAGCATGATGGAATCATACCACACAAACCCCACGACCAAGAAACTTTTCTTTCCTTACCTTTGATCTGGACTACTTTTCTTCATCATGGTCGGAAAAATTGGATGTGTTCCCTCACTTTGATGCATCCAGTAATTCTTCAAAGCACCTACCACATTAATCACCTATTGGAAATCGCAAAAATTAATTGAAAACACAAAACTTTATAAAACCCTACCAGTCTGATTCGAAGCGCCATTTTGTTCGTCCTGACATCTAGTGGCACTACGCGCTACTTTCAATTTCAGGTTACTCTGTTTACAATATTGTTGTTAGTGTTTTTATGAAGAAAAATATCAATATAGCCATTACAAATTTCTGTTTACATATTTTCTACGATTATACAATTCAAATATGGAATTAGTAATTTCTCCGTAGCGGCACCTTCATCTGATTCTGTGTACTATGAAAACAGAAAATGAATATTTTTGATAGGAAATAATATTTCGTTGACTTACTGGTTTTATTTTTGAATTTTCCCACGTCACGTGACTCAAGAAATTGCTTTAAAACGCCGTTTGATGGTGTTGCGTCGATCCTATGCAATATTGGTTCAATATTTCATCGTCAACTCTCGTTTTTAAACATTTAATATTAACTGGTGGAAAATCCTGATCGGAATTCATACGAAAAACCCCAAGAATTTAAAAATCAATAAACGAAAAGTGTATAGTAAAAGTAGATGCAAACTACCGCCGCCATGTTCTTTTCCATTCCTACTGGGAATAACATCCGGGCATTTCCCATCATTTTCACCATCCAAATCTTTTCTATTTAAAACAAATATTCTTATTTACATTTTTACTAAATCCTTTCAAACAAAAACGATAAATTCTAAACCTTTCAATTTGAAAAATCCTTTTTCATGACTTCGCATACCGCGGCATTTGACGACCCATAAAAGGGCAACGAACACGCACAAAAGTACAACCACAACTCCACTTAATATCCCTAAGAGTGGAACCGTCGAAAAAATATCAAAATCTTCAAAAATAATAATAAAAAAAAACAATAAATTTTAAAAGAGATCGCCTCAAAACCTCCAAAAAACAATCAAAAACCTTTATTGTCGCGCTGCACGGTGAGAGTTTCCGCAGTCACTTCCGTTACATCGCTCCGTCGGGTAAATGATCAATTCAAAATAATAATTTAATCCAACGAGTTGCATATAGACTCCCTCTTCTCTCAAGTAATAATAAGTGGAGGAACGTTTGCGTTTACGTTTATTCAACTACATGATCTTTTTTCATATTACAAGTACACATCAGGGGGTTGAACAAATGTAATATTAATTTTAAATCCTTTCTGTGGGCTTTTCCCGTTGAACACAATAACCATGTCGCGTGTTTCAGAAATCTTTGTTGCATCTTGCAATTCGGTTCCGCAGTACCTGAAAAACAACAAAATCAATAAAAATCAATCGGAAGATAGAAAAATAAATAAAAAACATTAAAACCCACTTGTCTCCATCGTAAAAATCATCAAGCGCGCGCAACTCGAAAACATCGTCATCGCACTTCAAAATTCCATCTGAATCCCTCGTTCTGTTTTGCAGAACAAAATGGCTGAACACCGCTTGAACGTTTTCGTCTTCCGGAGCCTTGGACGAAATAAAATTTAAAAAATGAACGTTTACAGGTGTGACTGCCACCTCTCCAGTGTCACATTTATTTGAATAAATTGAATAAAATTGTGCTAACGCCGTTCTTCTAATTCTGGTGTCAGTTTACTCGATCTTTGTCAATATTTCATCGACTGGACTATCGATATCTGTTTTACAAGTCAAACTAGACAAGATTTTTCCATGATTTACCTCGATGACCCAAATACATTTGAGTTCTTCCGGCTCTTGTGATGGGAAGTTGGGCGTTTGAATGATGGTTGGTGCAGTTATTTTGCTTCCGCATGACAGCGCTTGAAAAGTAGGCAAAGTTATTCGAATTGTAAAGGAAATTGAAATAGAATAAACACAAACGCACCTCCCGGAACGACCGCGTGTCCGTCATTGCAAGTATCACCCGACAATCCTGGTGGACAAACGCACGCACATAATTTATCAAGAAACCCGCCATTTTCGCATTTCGGTGGCGTTTTGCCTTCCCTCTTTGCTTCCCTCCTGCAGGCGCCTATTCCAGACATTACAATCGTTAATTGTTCAAGTTTAGCGATTTCCATTTACCGGGGCATTTGTACATGCGGCTGGCCAGTTTGATGTCCCAGAAAGTCAGCTCATCGCCACGACCAACACTAAATTGCTTGAACGGATCTACGGAAACGATCGTGTTTTTATTGGGCTTGGCAAAAAACTAGAAACATTTGAGTTTAGTTCAATATATTAAGCAATGTTCAGTTTGTTTACAGTAGGCCTGTAGTGCATGATCGAACCCATGTCGTAGGGGACACCGTACGTGTCGGTGTTTGTTTCTTCGGCGAAGTTGTAATGCATGCCACCCACTATGTTTTGGTCCAGTATTACCACGTAGTCATCACGATCCGGACGAGATTGTTCGTGATGGAAGCCCACAGTGTGGCCGATTTCGTGGACAAGTTTGCCAAACTGCAAACAACATAAAATTAACGACAAGCGGTGGACATTTTACTTCATTTTCCAATCCACAAAACGAATTTTATCTATTGGTCGAGAGCTTGGTCACGGCCCTGCTGCCTTACCACGTTACAGTTGTCTCCGAGAAATATGGACTGGCCCTTCTTCTGATTACGGTAACCAACGCCCGACCCACAGCTTGCAAAAGAATTGAGGATTAAAAAGCTGCAGAAATTGAGTCCGTGGGGGCCTTTTGTGTATATTACCCATTTCCCGGCCATTTCTTAAAAGTGACATGCGGTCCGATAAAATCGGTCGACACAGTTTTGAATTGAATGCAAGTTTTGGTCTGCCAGTGATGAATTGCCTGTTCGATGACAGCGCGATATGCCTCGGCTATATGTACAATTTTTTACAATTTCTTTCAGAGATTATTTGTTTGATTTGAACTTACCGCTGGCATCGATTTTGTATGGAATTATTGCATCGGGCCATCGGTAGTCGATGTTGCTGTGTGCTTTTCGTTTGTCGATCGTTGACTTGTTTAGATGTGCCTTTTGATATTCGTCCAGGATCATATCTCCTTGGTACAATTCGTGTCCTTCGTCATCAAATCCGCTGTTTTCGGTCTCAACCGAAGCAGACTGTGAGAATAAAAATAGAAATAAGTTAAATGAAGAGTTTGCAGTTCGGGGATGATTGAAAATAGGGGCCGGCTGCCGTTTGGAGTTGGTTTTACCGCGTCGTTCGTTGGGGCTGCTTTGGCGCACAGCGCGACTGCTGCAAAAATCAGAATGGATTTCATGAGTGGTTTCTCATGTTTGAGAAATGAGAGTAATGACATCTGAGTGAGGCATATACATCCAAAGTTGTGTGTCTGCACCTAATTTTGTAATGATTAAAAAGAAATTAAATCCGACAGGAGTAATTCGTGTGTAGGCATGATTAATCTGAATAAAATGTGTTTTTAATTGGTACTAAATGTTTGTTTTTAATCGATGTGAAATATTTTTTTTTTTTTTGCATTTCTATTAACTCAATTTCAACTCACATGAGATATTTCAAAAAATATTTTATTGGAATATATTCCATTTTTTTTTAAATATCTATTACAAAATTTGAAAATAAATTTCTCCTCAGAAAAAAATCGTTGTGTAATTGCATTTTTTAGTGCAATTAATGTGTATTGAACACGTGTGAACTGACAGCTGTTTATCTAGTTTACAAGTAAATGATGCGCAGCCATTTCGGTTTTTTTAAAAACTCCTAGATCAGCCATTCTCAAAGTGTTCTCCAAGGAGCCCTAGGGTTCCGTGAGCTACCTCAAAGAGCTCCGCATAACTCTTAAAAAAATTATAGTTTCAAATCCCATAAAAATAAAATTATAATAATTTACTGCTTTGAAAGTTTAGAGACTTATTTAATTAATGATTTTAAAAAATATCTAACAGTTACTACTGTAACTCAAAATATTAAATAACACTTTGATACAAGCCATTGTCGATTGGCAACACAATAATTAGGGAACCACTGGGCTCATGTACGTACATTCATTTGCATTTGGAGAGCTCCGCAGCTCCAAAAGTTTGAGAACCGCTGTCCTAGACACACATGACAATTTCAATCCAGCATTTTTGTCTTGTCTTCGAAAAACACTTCTTACCCTTGCTGATGTTAATGGACAACAATTTTGAGCAACTTTTAAAAACCTGTTTATTTTTTTAAAGTTTTATTATCATTAGGTATTGTTTTATTAAACAGTAGGCGCATTCAATTCGGTTTCGTCTAAATTTTCATCTCAAACGAATTTTTAGACGAAATGCCTCGTTTTTGAATGCAATAGTTTATTTGTTAAAATAAACAACTGCCAAACTGAGACCAAGTTCTTGGTCACGAGCTGTTGATATGCGTACCGGTAAGACTAATATTTAGATCTGAATTGTTTCCTCTCCATCGCTGTTTTTTTGTTTCCAGCCCTAATTGTAGTAATTATTTTGGTGTTATTTTGTTTCAAACAATAAACAACTGCTCCGATCTAACTGGAATCCAAAACGGCTGCCAACAAATGCAATTTGAACGAGAAAACTCGTCACACGGAGGGCACTTCCTTCGTATATACTTTGGCAGTTGTGACATTTTAACGTCTATAAAACCTCTTCAAAAAGCATCTTTAAGACATGTATTTGCAGCTCTTGTTTTGGTCTCCGTGCAACCTGAAGTGTGAATCAGTACTCTCTGGCGTGAACATTTTAACTCCATATTGTTCTTAATAATCAAGAAGTCGTTGACTTTCCAAAGAAAGTTTGTATTCGTGTATAACTTCAGCACCAATTAAACTACTCTGGTTATGAGCAATTAATCGATTTTTAAAAACCGGGACGTTGGTCTTACCGGGTGATCCGTTGGAACATGAAAGACTGCGTTGGCGCACAGCGCAACTGCTGCAAGAAACAAAATGGATTTCATGTCTGGGTTGTGGTGGTGCTCAGAAAAGTAGCCAGTTATAACTGAATGAATGATATACATATACATATATAGATATCCACAGCTGAGTGTTTGTTTTTACTTTTGTGATTATTCAAAACAAATTATAGTTCTTTGATACGAAAGAGCTGAGAAGAGAAATTTGTATGGAGATGATCAAGAGTTGTTTGTCATTGCACTATTGAATGCAATCAGCTAGACTGATGGCTTAGTTTTCAATCCAAGGTTGCATGGCCTACATAAAATTGCACATTCAGAATACCGATTAACTTTACATGAAAAATATAAAATGACGTAATATGAAATGACAGCATGACTTAATTCCGACTTTTGGTGTCAAATTTTTAGTCAAAGCTTTGATACTTACATCAGTACTACATGATTGCCCTTGGTGCTTCACTGCATTGCTTGAAGTAACAGTGAAACTGTAAAGTGACCTTGGCTATGCGGGATGTCCCATGAAATAATGACCAGATGAAAAATGTCCAAAACGGATAAAGATATCCAAATTCTGCTAATGCGGTTCAATAGTGATTCCGATCCACTTTTCAATGGTGATATCAAAAAATCATCAAATGACGGCAACAATGGATTTCACACTGTATCTAGAAAATTGTTCAAGTTAGACAAAAATGTCCAATTAGAAAGTTGTAGAGAATCATCTAATTAGTCTAAACAACTGTTTATTCATGTTATTAGTTTTTGCCTATTTGTTTAAATTAGTCATTATAAATGTGGAAATAATCAAATACATTTAAAGTTGTAAAAGTGTTTATGTTCCTCACTCGGAGGAAATTCTAAGAAAAGGGGAGATAATCCAAAGGAATGTAGGGGTTGAAGTTTTCTGTTTTTTGTAAAGAATGAAATAAAATTAGTCTTGGTTTAACTATCACCAAGTAGGTGTCGAGTGAGTTCTTTCCAGTAGCCTAGGCCAGTTTTCACACTTAGTTTTCCTCACTTTTCCAAAACCATCCAACCCCGGCGTAAGAAGAAACGAGATTCTTCAGTCTCCAGCTCCGGCTCCGGCTCCGACTCCAGCTCCGACTCCAGCTCCGACTCCAGCTCCGGTTCCAGCTCCAGCTCCGGCTCCAGCTCCGGCGCCAGCTCTGGCTCCAGGTCTGGCTTTGGCTCCAGCTTTGGCTCCAGCTTTGGGTCCAGCTTTGGCTCCAGCTTTGGCTCCAGCTCCGGCTCCGACTCCGGCTCCGGTTCCGGCTCCGGCTCCGGCTCCGGCTCCGGCTCCGGCTCCGGCTCCGGCTCCGGCTCCCGCTCCCGCTCCGGCTCCGGCTCCGGTACCGGCTCCGGCTCCGGCTCCGGCTCCGGCTCCGGTTCCGGCTCCGGTTCCGGCTCCGGTTCCGGCTCCGGTTCCGGCTCCGGCTCCGGCTCCGGTTCCGGCTGCGGTTCCGGCTCCGGCTCCGGCTCCGGTTCCGGCCCCGGCCCCGGCTCCGGCTGCGGCTCCGGCCCCGGCTCCGGCTCCAGTTCCGGTTCCGGCTCCGGCATTGGCTCCAGCATCAGCTCCAGCTTCGGCTCCAGCTTCAGCTCCAGCTTTAGCTCCAGCTTTAACTCCCGCTTTAGCTCCAGCTTTAGTGCCAGCTCCAGCTCCAGCTTTAGCTTTAGTGCCAGCTCCAGCTCCAGCTTTAGTGCCAGCTCCAGCTCCAGCAGTTGCGGCAGGCTGTCCCGGAGTATCTTTAGTTGCTTCAGGTTTCACTCCAGTTTCACTACTCTACAAGTAAAAAATAAATGATAAGCAAACTACTGTATCATATGCAACCTTGCGCAAATTTGAATTTTATAAAAGAAAACTTATGTTTAAAAGTCAGTTCGCAAGGTTGTACAGTACATGCAATTGCAACCAGGGCCGTCCTAATAATTTCAAGCGCTTTGGTTTAAAAATGTTATACATGTCCTACTGCGCAGCATAGGAGGCGTCTGGCGCTCTTTGGGGCCCCAGCACCCTTCAGTGCCCAGTGTCCAAGAGCTGCAAGCCCTTTTAGGAATAAAAGACTCATAAAATTGTCATGTAAAACTAATAGCAAAGCAAGCGTATTATTTATTACTACCTTTTTAAAAGAACCAAGCAATTATATACACATCCCATTATAGGTATATTTTTGGTTGCTGAGAAACCTCAATCACAAAATTCAAAGCCAATGAACTCGACACAGCAGTATGTTGGCCGTACTTTGCTTAATAAACTGGATCGATTTTCAAATACCATAAAGCTCCGAATAGAAGCCAGGTTCGTTTACAGGCCCAATTTCTAGCCGGGGGTCAGAGATAAATTTGTAAATAGAAGCCGGGTCCCAATATAAGCCCACTCAAAAAAAGACACAATTACGTTAAGTTTAATTAATGTAAAGTATATGTTAAATCCCGTTTTAGGTGGTATAAATGGTGTAACACTTAATTGATACTATATCGCTATCAGAATGGCTCCAATAGCAAAGAGTCATGCATTTGACATTGAATTTAAACTAAGTGCTATGGGTGCGTTCATAGGCCCGGTCCCAATCACTAGCCGGGGGATCGAGGTAAAAAATGATGAATAGAAGCCCGGGTATGTGCCCATGGCTTTTATTCTCTTTTACTCATGTGTTATGCTTGTCTTTTTCTCTTAGCAACCAAAACAAAACCATTGTTTCATAAACAAATGATATATATGTATATAGACATACATATGTACATACATACATGTATAAATACAAACAATTTAAGTATCAATACAGCAGTCTCAAGATTTTTTCATTTTTGCATATTTACTTTTATCTCTTTTTTTTGCATTCTCTGATTCATCTAATTTCATCGTTAATATGATAAACTAACAAATAAATAAATAAATAAATAAAACCAAATGCTTACATCATTGCTTGCGTTTTTAGTGGCAGATATTATCATTGGATCTGAAATATATAAGAATTTAATTTGGTCCCATTCTATCATTTATCGTAGGCGCATAAAGTCATACCAACTAGGCGCATTCATAAAGTTTACATTTTTTAAACTAGTGTAAGTTGGTGCGTCCCTACGTTCTCTTTGTTAGATCTAATAGAATAGGAAAGTTGGTGTAACTCCGTGGTCGAATTTCTTACTCTTCTTAACCATGTAAAATCGAGATCACTTGTTGGCAACAAGACATCAGGTTTAATGACTTTATGAATGCGCCTAGCAAGTGTGTCATCCTTACCTTCAGGTATCGGAACTTCGCCTTTTGCAGTGGTCTATAATAACAGAATTTAAAAGTAATAATAACAAATATAAAGTCAAATTAGTTTAGCTTTTCCGATTACTCATTTTTTGTTACTTACCGCAGGATTAATTACATTTACAGCTACAACAAAACAAATTGCAAAGAACCAATTTAAGCAAACCATGTTGTTTATAGCTTAACTCAATCAGAAGATAACTCTAGGTATTCTGTCAACTATAATGAAGCTTTAAAAAATGGTAATACAACCTCTATTAACTTTAAAATCACCCGACGCCAGTATAATTGAATATGAATGGATCATAAATTATTTGCGCGTAATTGCAGATCCGCAATTACAAAGAACAATGAATGCTGGAGTGTTGGTACTACATACTTATTTCCATTTTCCTATTGTCTGTAGTGAAACCATACCCTTGTGGCGCCACCTATATGTTTTGCATATATTAAAATCAGTTTTACGTTAATTTTCACCATAGACTCACGTCCAGTTTTCTGATTCCTTTTCTGCATGCTCTTCAACACATGAAAACACAGCAGTTGGTTACAAGGATCGGATCATTATGAATCCACATCAATAACAGTAACGGTTTGTGCAAATGTTTTGCATATTTTTCAACTTTATGGACATTTTCGGCCACTGATCGTGCAGTCCGAACGGTAGGCCTACTTGCTCACGCCTTTTTGGGATTGTTTTCACACATTATGCGGACGAGAAGTAGGCCTGGAGTTCACCACATGCAGATTAGTGACATTTGTTCTCATTTCGAACTATTACAAGTCAGTTTTTCAGACATTTTTGACGAGTTATGCAATGCTATAATAGTCAAAACTCACAAGTGACAATAGCGAGCTAATATCCGCGCATGCTCGACTAACTTGTAAGTTCATGCATTTCACCACGCAGTCGCCAACCGTCTATATCTCATGGTGCGCATTTTTTTTACATTCATTTTACATTTGATTTACGTTTATTCAACTAAATGACCTTTTTTTATATTACACATGGATGTAACGCAACAAATGGAACTTAAGCTTTGAATCCAATCAAATTGCTATCCCTGGAGAACAAAATAACCATCTTGCGTGTTGCAGAAGTCTTTGTTTGGCCTTGCAATTTGGTTCTGCAGAATCTAAAACAACAAAAACAATCAAGTAGAAAGACAAAAAAATAAAAACATTCAAACTCACTTGTCTCCATCGTACAGTTGTTCACCGATGCGCAACTCAAAAAAATCCACCTGGCACACAGAAGTTAGATTCCCTCTTTTCTTTTTCGGAGCCAGGTCAAAATTGGAGAAAAATGCTTCTAGATTAACTTCTAGATTAATTACCTATGAAAAATTATAATACTTTGGAATACAGTAAATACATAAATAAATAAATAAAATATCAAAAACTAGGAAATAATTGCCCTATTACCATTGCAATGCCATTTTTCATTATTTTCTAATGTAATAATAATGAGTTTGTTTTGTTTTTTATCAATAAATAACTAAATAAAATATCAAAAACTAGAAATAAGCAAATTTACCTAAATCGACGACCGCCGACCGCCGACCAATGATTAGTCCGCCCCATATTTCATCTATAATACAGCTTTAGAAAATGGTAATACAACCTCTTTTAACTTTGAAGTCACCAGACGCCAGTATAATTGAATATGAATGGATCATAAATTTTTTGCGCATAATTGCAGATCCGCAATTACAAAGAACAATGAATACTTATTTCCATTTTTCTTTTGTCTGTAGTGACGCCATACCCTTGTGGCGCCACCTATCTGTTTTGCATATATTAAAATCAGTTTTATGTTAATTTTCAATTCTCCTAATTTGTGGTGTTTTGAAGGATCTTTAGCTAATCGTAGAAGTATTTTATGTATGCAATAGATGGCAACATAGTTTAATTTA
>JAQIXU010000642.1:0-27650 GCA_034701245.1 Strigamia transsilvanica | reverse complement strand
AAAATATATTCCAAAATTTATTTCGAAACATATTCGAAACATATTCTAAAATATATTTCCAAATACTGTATACACTTACTTCCTACACACAGTCTTATGTATCTTCTCTACACAGACGAGGCCGCCTTGCGACATTGCTTTTGCTCTTGGTTTGGCTTTAGCTTCCAACACTCCAGAATACAGCTCTTTTTTTTAATGGCTAAAAGTTTTTCTTTACTTTGCCCCTCTTTTGTCGTATACGGCCCATCCATGCCACCTGAAAATAAATAAAAAAAGGGGTCACGCCCTCTACCCTGACATATGTATGCAAACTGAACCACAGACTTTCTCTGACAAGTATAATTTATTAGATCAGTTATGTTGAGTAATAGGAAAAGAATAGCCGACAAATGGCCGAAAAGTAATTTAGAAAAATAAATATGGCGACAAGGCCCTATGCTAACAGTGGCCTCGTTAAGCATGTCAATAACACCAAAAAGAATACACCTTCTATCACACAAGTGGCAATTGCTATTAATAGCATGAAACTTCAAAACTATATAAAATAGAAATAACAAAAATGATATAACCTCTTTAGGAGTCAAAAAGGGCCAGGTATAAATCCCTTAATTTAATTCGTTGCAGGTGCATTCCATTCTTCTTTCCCACATCCTCTTTCTGAATTCCCATGAGGACCGTATATTTCAATGTGAGTCTATTTGACTCGTTATAATTTAACAAGTCAATTCACAGAGCACACAGCAATAAAAATAAAACATTTAATAAATAAAAACAGCAACAACTAACTTACAAAATGCATAAGGCACTATTCTACAGGCCCTTCTTTGGCAGTGGGTGGGCTAACCCTTCTATGTCTGTTTTACTATGCCACACTACAGTATTTAACTTGCTGGTCGAGGGCGTGCTTGTCGAAAAACTTGTTTAAGTAGCCCTAAATAAATCGAAATAGAAAAAAAAATTGAAATAAATCGAAATAACTCTAGATTAATTCTATTCCAAGCAACATTTTATTTTAGTTAAGAGTTATTTTGATTTATTTCAATTTTTTTTTCTATTTTGATTGTGTGTATGTTGCCTCATTTCGACGTAATTTGCTACTCTGTGTCGACGCGCTGCTGGTCTACCCCCAATCGCCGCTCTGCCGAGTACTGCTCTTCTGCTTATGACCGCTGGTCTCCTGCCGATTGTTGCCGTTTTCCCCCGATGGCCGTTAGATATGGGATTTAGGAACCTGACATTGTAATGAGCTTTATTGTGCTTTTTGATCATTTTTGCGTTTCGCAATCATTTACCTGCAGGTTTATTCCGTGGTTTGGTTTCTTGAAGTGTTGCTTGTTCGACTTTTTTTCTTTTTTTTCACTCTGCGAAGGTTTTGTTTCGCTCTCTAACTTGTCTTTTTTTTCACTCTAACTTTTTTATATTTTATGAAAAACCAGTAGGCGGAATCCTGTTGTTAGAAAACCCTACAGACAGGCTACCTTAACCATTCCTGCTACTGTAACAGTGTACCAAATTCCCAACAAAGGACAATGGTTATTTTGCGACCACATACAAATTGGTGAAACTGCCTCATGGCAAAAAGAATTGCCAATGCTTCCCTGTCGATTTGAGCGACAACCACAACTACCCCAACAGGTTACGCAAAGTCCAAACTTGCCTGTGCTAACTCCTGTAAAACTTCCCTCAGTACGACTAAATGCTCATTGGCAAATCATCCTGATAGACGAAAATTTTACTAATCCCAGAGAACTATCTAGCGGATACGGATCCGGTTCTATTGCCATGTTTATTGTAGAGCGATAATCGCCGCATAATCGTACTGTGCCATCTTTTTTCTTGCCCATTCTGAGAAAGTAATGGGGACAAAATGCCCTCCTGTACTATTCTGTCGATCTCAGTCTCCACAAGAGATCGCAAAAGCACAGGAACAGGCCTTGCACAAAAAAACCTAGGTTGGATATTATCCCTAATTTTTAATCCAACTAAAGGTCCTTTAAACCTTCCTAGCCCAACTTTAAACACATCTTCATATTGCATCAGCACCTGGTGCACCTGCTTTGGGTCCAAACGCTCCTTCATCTGGTCCTCAAACGAAATCTTTCTGAGGGTAGCGAGGGCCCCCTTTTCCTCTAAAGATAATCCCAGAGAAATAAAATCTCGCCCTATTTAGTCTGGTGGTATGTAAATTCGATTCTAAATTCCCCAAATACCTTTATGGGGTTCCCTTTATAACCTTTTAAATTTACCTCTGTGTGCCATAATCTTGGCATGCACTCACCCTCCTGTTTTAATCTAGCAAACTGGGCCCACGAGAGTAGTGACCTCTCAGCACCGACATCCACCTGGAGCTGTATCCCTTTATTGCAAAAATATTCATATTGGCAGTTTATCCTTGCTGTTCAGTTGCTGGCCAGGTCTTTCCCTCGCCGGGCCTCTCTTTAGCCACTCAGGACACTGGCTTCGGTAATGTGGTCCACCACAATGCCAACAAGCAACAGTAAACCCTGGCTGGGGCGTAATTACGTTGCCCTTGTCCACTGCGCGAGGAAGCAGGCGGATGTCCCCTGGGAGAAGAAAAATTATTAGATGGATACTGTTTATTCCCTGGGGGGCGACCACACCTCCCCGCATGCCCAAAATTCCCAGAGGGTGTGGCCATTGCAGCCTCATGTGAGGATGCGACCGCTCGCTTTAGATCCAGTTTCTCTTTGAGCAATAGCATTGCATTATTATTTATGCCACGCAAAAAGGCATCAAGGACAGCGTTGTACAACTCGATTGTACAACTTGATGGAAAGTTGCAAGGCTGTGCTAGGCCTTTTAACTCAGTCAGATAAACTTCAATACTTTCATCAGGTTTCCTGACCAAGCCAGCATGGGTTCTAAATGCGACCTCATTAATTCTACAATTTGCTCATATGTTAACTTGGCTAATTCCAGCTGGTATTTGCAGCTCCATATACTGTAGGCCTTCGAGCCCATTAATGTTAACAAAAGAGGTTGTAACTTAATATCTGGAATATCATTAACTATGCAAAATTTCGACTCTCTCTCCAAATAGCGCTGGCAATCAGCAGTGGTTTTTATTTTTGAAAAAATTCTCTGAACTTTCAGAATACTGTCGCTTAATGCAAATATTAAATAGAATGTTCAAAAGGAGAAATTCTCCAATCATGTATACCTAAAACTATACGTACCGAGCCAATAACTCTGCCCTTATACCGCGCTTGTTTTTGATAATACACGTTAAGCTACTTACTGAATATCCAATGTCCGAGCACGTGCATACTGCCAAATACATCAATGAGCCGATTATACACTAGTACGGATGTCGCCCCCCAAATAACACAAAAAAAACCCAAAACATCTGATGCGGTTTTGTGAATGTAGAACCAAAAATCAAAACCAAAAAACTCAAGATGTACCCCCTGTTATTTTGGAGCGACACGTCTGCACGACGTGTTGCGAACGTCGCGATATGACTAAGCGCTTATTCATACTGCTATGGAGGATGCAAGAAAACCTCATGGACAAATGTCGGGCCTATTGACATCACATAACTGGCTGCAACCGCCTGAAAAAGCAAAAATTAAAAAAATGTTCTTTTTTAAGTCCACAATTTCATTTTGCAATAAAAATTTACCCACGAAGTCGATTTAGGCTGAAAAATTATATGAAACAAGTAGTCCATCGCTACCAAATAACCACCCTAGTTTACCATGAGCCAGTCGTTTGAATTTAATACTTAAAAGAAGACCAATAATTAGGGCTGCCAGGACGTATGCTGACGATGTCCACCAGCTGGCCAAATCCACTTGCTCACTTTAACCTACTCGTTCAGTAAGTTAGTGAGCTAGGGTCTCTAAGTCCATCCTAACTCTTAGGCTTCACTGTGAAACAGTGGCATTACCAAGTATGGATAGTCGACACCAAATAATGGAGCACTGACTCAAATAAGGATTGATCTTCCCAATAAATGATGACATCTATAAATCGTTACTCACCCCAATCCTTGATCAGTACATGCACTGGCAACTCTTAATAAGCACATACACTGGGACGCTTAATACGTTGACCCACTGGTTGGTCTCTCGGTCTTTCTGGCTCTCTCTGGCGCTCTCTGTCTTTGTCTGGCTCTCTGTCTGTTCTGTCTCGCTGTCGCTCTGTCGCTGTCGCTTTGTGGCTTTTCCTCTATGGTTGCTCTTGTCGCTCTCTCAATGCTCTGGTGCTCTCGGTGCTCTGTCGCTCTCTCAATGTTTTTGTCGACTCTTCGATGATTGAGAATTTGAATGGTCTGTTGCTCTCGGGGGATCTGTGGCCCTCAGTGCTCTCGGTGCTCTCTGGGTGCTCTCGGTGCTCTCTGGGTCCTCTCGAGTCTCTCGGTGCTCTCTGGGTCCTCTCAGTCTCTCGGTCCATCTCAGCGTAGTGCGTATTCAACATTTCACAGGCTATTTTGTGGTCATTGTACCAATGATTGTGTTTCATTCCAGTTTAAGTGTTGTTCACACTGTCTTATATATAAATATAAATAAATGTACATATAAAAGTAAGCGCTATAACTGGTTGGTACAATGCAATTAAAATCAGAGGTTGAAATGGTTGAATATTGTTTGATTAAACTGTTGTGGGATCTAAAAAAAATCCAATGGTTTGCAAATAAATGTCACTGATGTTTGAATAAATTAACTAACTGTTGTCAGTTTGGTCCTTAATTTTCATTTCTATTTCCAGCATGGAATGCAAAACCTAACTACCAATATTAAATTTCAAATTTTGTGGACCAGAAACCCCTCCATCAAATGTTGAAAATTTCAAAACGGCTCTTTTCCGGAAGGAATGCAATATAAATTCCATTTTAGCGATCAATAAAATTGAAGAAAAAAAATTATAATTTACACTTTTTATTTATTTCATTACAAGAAGAATACACATTAAAAATTGTCCTATGAAGCTTTTTTTCAATGGGTTGGGGAAGGGGGGGGGAAGAGAAATGAAAAAATATTAAATGTGAAATAAATATGAAACTAGCATTTTGTTTTATCACCGTTAATGATTCACAATTAAAAGAAGAAAATCAAAACTCAAGATGGCAAAAATGTGCCGAAAATTTAAATATATAAAAGCTTATAACACTAACTACAGTTATTTTATTATCAGTGTTTTTGTTACTGTGGCTGAAAAAAAGAAAAATATTCCATCACAACTTCAGGTGCACTGTGCAAAAAATTATCAATGGATAGGAAAAACTATCGACGATTGTTGACAATTTGAACTGAATTTTAAAAAAGTGAAAACTTAAATTTTATCCTGTCTTAAATATTTACACATTGGCACATTGGCTGGTTAAAAAAATTGAACACCTCGGAAATAAAAGACAAACAAATAAACATTTCTAAAATAATAATAATTGTCTGCACAGCAACGTATGAATTATCACAATCAGGCAAATTTGCATTTTCAAGTTATTAAACAAACTTGGCAGCGTTCATGGATTTTTACAACTTCTGACAAGATTTCACTCTCATGTCAATCATCACACTTAAAAGCAGCACCAAATAATAGAAGTGTCTAATAAAATAAAAATAAAACGAAGAATAATGCCTCACTAAAATACGAAACGTGGTAGGATGTACCAATTCCAGTATAGTTGTTAATTCATATTTATGTTAATTAAACCACATATAAACTGGAATTGCCGTTCCCAACTCTACTGGAACGTCGGATACTCAATGTTTCGTAGATATAGCCAAGAACAATCTTCTAATTTAAAAAAAAAGCAGGAGGTTTTAATATAATAATAAGTAAAAAAAAACAACATGCGAGTGTTTAAAAGTTTTAACACAAAATAAATAAATTTAAAAATTAAAAGAAAAAAAATACCAATAAAATATTCGTGAAACAAAATAAATTTTTAAAAATTAAAAATAAAACTAATCTGGATCATCCGATCGAGATAAAAATGAAAAGCTCCATTTCATAGCCTACAATTTCATAGAACTAACAATTGCTGTACACATTTCTTGTCCTAAACGTAAATTAGTGGAAGAAATAAAGTGTCATGTTCTAAATTTTTAATTTCTTTTCTTTGCGCTTTACTCGTTCCACCATTATAATCCATTGTCCATCTTATTTTCAATAATATACATATTAAAAAAAAAAATCATAATCCATTTGATATTTTCTTTTCTACAAAATATGTTCAAGGGCAGACACTAATTAACAAGTTCAATTGGTTTTTTTTTTTTTTTTGTTTGTTTGTTTTTATTTTAAAAAAACCAAAACAAAACACATTTTGACTACTATAAAATTCATTCAAAATTAAAAATGTTAAAAACACAGAACTAATATATCCCATCCCACAATTATTCCCTAAACGTATAATTTTTTTAAAGCTATTTACAAATACTATCAAAATGTAACCATTTTTTTCCTTCTCATTATCTCTATCAAACCCTTTTTAATTTCTTAGAACTAAACCCAATAGAAAAAAAAGAACACAGAAGCAGTCACAACAACAAAAAATAACGAGTTTAACCATATTTTTTTGACACGCCTTTGTTACTTAAAAGAGCATATTGGATGACATAAAAAACATCTTTAAAAAAAAAGTCTGGCACTTAAAAATAAGAAGGGTTTTGTTTATGTTAATGTGACCCTTTAAAACCTTATCAAAAACATCAAATATCAAAACAAGCTGCAGCAATAAAGAAAACGAAAAAAAAAAATCAAATCAAAATATTACAATGGATATTAAAGCCGTACAAATGTTTCGAGACTTTTCTCTGCTGCTAAGACAAAATATCATTACGAGTTTAAACGAGGCAACAAAAAATGTGAAAAAGCATTTGGATACAAATGGGCAACGCTTCTTTGGAGTACCAAAACGTTCCGACGTCTCGATACATCATTTTCACCATGACGTTAACGAAAAGGATAAAATAAAAATGACTAAAACATTTAAAGCCGACAAGTAGGTGTTTATTTGAATTTGGGACGCTGCCTGCGTTGGATGAACACTTAATCCCTCATCTTTGCCTTCCCGCGTCGATCCCGATCCTCCAGAAATGTCATCAATCTGCAAATCGTCGTCGGTTCCTGGTTTTTGTGACGCTATAAAATAACATAAAATAAATGAATAATTTTCGTCCGAAAAAATTACATCTCTTCAAATATTTCACGACAACTTACTCCATTTTGGCCCATGTTTTCGAGGATTTTTCCTTCTGTATGAATCCTCATCGTATCCGTCGTAGCCACTTCCCGATCCGTCTTCCGCATCGTAATCCTCATCGTCGTCGTGGTTGAATTTAGTGTATTCCTTTCTCAAATATCCACTTCCACTTCCGTCGTTCATCACCGAATCAGCTTCGGGTGTAACGGGATTCGTTCGCGATAAAATTACCTGAAATTGAAACGATCCATTGAAACGATCCAAAACAAGCCCATTAAATTTGGTTTTTAAATGTTATTTTTCAACTCTATTTCAATACCTGGCGAATGTGCTTGAGTTTGTCTACCAGTTGTGCTATTTTCTCGTCCATAGTCTGTACCGATTCCATTTCGGGATTGTACTTTTGAGCACTCATGCCAAAACCAACAAGGGTTTTCGTATATCTAATAATAAAAGAAAGAGAAAACAAATTACGAATCACGAAAAAATAAAAATAAAAATAATTTATTGATGGCGAATTTGATTCACCGACGTAATTTAGATGATGGGAAAAAAGCAGTCAGCACCTTTGCCAAAACAATGCAATATACAAACATAAAAGTTGTCATCGTTTCCAATAGACCGTAAATCAAAACTCTTTTCCATCCACGTCGGTGCCATCACTGTCAACCGCAGTCCAGAACATGCGGACAAACCACAAGTAAACTCGGTCGCCGAGGCCAGAGATGACGAGAAATCATCTTTACGCATTTTATGTGTTTTGGCTCGTTTCCAAGGGCCAGTATAACTGGCTGCAAATTACAGCCGCTTACAACTTAAGAGATAACAACACCCCGAGCCTGCTGACAAAACCAAATTACATCAGTCTCCACTTTTAATACCAACAAATTGTTTCAATTAATGAAGAGAGCGAGCGAAAAAGAAACTAATCCTTGTTAAATAAGAGCTGTAGAAACGACACAAAAAACAACACTTGGCTTTAAATTAATAACGTGGAGGCGAAACCAGAGTGTAGATTCGACGCCATCTGTTACCGGAATTGCATGACCAGTCATTAAACCAATTGGAATGTGACAATTAAGGGAAAAGCACACTTTCTCTCGCTCTCAAACACTCATTCCTTGTCCTAACATCCAACACAAAAAAATTCCTAGTAGACAACATGAATAATTGTCTATAAGTTTTAGAAAAACTAAGACGAGACTTCTAGAGGCGAAGAAAACAAATCGTTCAAAAGACAGGAATTTATTTTTGAAATTCATCATGCAACCATTTCTCTTCTTTTGGAAGAAACGTCCGTTCCATACTTAGCTACACATTTAAAACCAAAACCAAAAGTCAATTTATTCGCCTTATACGAAGCTGTGCTGTGGCGTCTTTGACGTCATATTTTGAAGAAAAAAAATTATTTCAAACCAAGTGGAAGAAAAGATTAAACTAAATAATCCTTCATAGAAAAAAAAAGAAATCCCACTTCCGTGTCTTAAAAAGAGAGTAATTGACATAAAAGAAAATAAAAAGTGTTCCAAGAAAGAAGAATCCAATCAACAACTGAACTTTTTTCCAAGGTATAGATAAAAAAAAAAGTATATCCAATACATTATATATTTTTGGGATATATTTTATCTGCTTTGCAGCAACAAATAACAAACATAATCTCAATCATATCGCATTTTTTATTGTAGCAGACCGCCTCAACTCAGAGTAGAAAATGGAGTCAATTACGTAATTTATTGTTATTCCTTTTAAGCACTTTCTTTCTAGCACTTGCAGACTTTCATTCGTCTAGCTAGCAGAGCATTCAGAATTTAAAGCCGTGCGCCAACCTCTCTGGAGAATTCCAAATTCGCGAGGGAGAATTTAGCGCGCAAGGTCTGATGTTCTTTTCATGATGGCGCCATTGCACTTTTCCTTCATTTTTTTCCTCTCTTCTTTTCATCTCTTTTTACCCTTCTCCACTTTCAACATTGAGCCACACCAAAAACGTGTTTCCAACTCGCGTGCCACAGGGCCACTAACTCGATCAGAACAAAAGCAAAAGAATAAAAACGAAAAAATAAAAATAAAAGGAACAAAGATTTTCTTTTAAAAAAAATTTTAAAAAATCTAAAAAAAATTAGAATTTCGAACTAAACTTAGAAGAAGAAAAAATGTCCTAATTGAAAAAAGAAACTCGCATCAAATAGGATGTAGATGGCATCATCCCACATCCGCTCTTTTCTCCATCTCCCGAGCGATTTCCATGCACGAAAGCGAATACAAGTCATGGATGGAATCATCCTCTTGAAGCGAATTTATGCTCTCTTCCTGTCACCTTCTCCTCACCCCTCAACTTCACTTATTAAAACGCTGGCATACCGCGCACGTGCCAAAGCTGTGGCCCTGCTCTTACAGCTGAGAAGGGAAGCAGTCAAGAGCACTTCCCTTTTGCCAATTGTCTCACTCTCTGTCTTTCTCCTCCTACGAAATACGCAAGAGCAACAGGAACGTCGTTCATTAAACCAATTCCCATGAAAGGGATAACTTTGCAAATAGTAGTTAAGGTATTATCGGTCCGAAGTAATCCAATCCTAACCATTATACAAACACAACTGTTTCACGCTTTATCACACGCTCCACTTTGTTCTGCTCTCCGAAGCTAATCTCAGTCTGATTGCCGCTGCTCCCTTGGCAATACCTCTCCAATTCTGAATTAAGCGAGTCGTTTCAATGTACAATTTTCTCCCCAAGCGACTTCACGTTAATAGCAAAAACCTATGAAACACGATCCCATTAATTCATTAATTAATTAATTAATTAATTAATAAAAACTGCAAAACTAAACAAAAAAATCGCGGTAATCTTTAGGGAAAAAGAGTAGAAACTTTGTCATTAAAAATCTATTACTGGTGTTGAGTACTACGACTTGTTGAATCGTGCGTTTTAAATCTAAAATTAGTTAATAAAGATGTTCATTTATAACGCAACATTCAATTTAAAGTGTGTAATCTGAATTCTGAAGAACCCACTACATTTTATTACTCCTCTTTTTCCCCCTCTTATAAGACCCTATTTATTAATGTATGATTCAGTCATTAAAAATCCTTGATTACTTTTTCAAACACTTAAAAAAAAATATGGAATAGATAAAAAGAAGGAAAAAAAGAAGGGTTCTTTTACCTTGCAAACAGCTTTGAGTTTCAAACCATTTACGAGCGTGCCAAGAAAAGAGGATTGGTGGAAAGGGTAGAAAATGGCTTCTCTGCATATTCATTAAGATAATTGAAAAGTAACAAAAAGAAAATGAAGGAATAATTTTCAACTTCAAAAGTAATCATCATCTTGCATCCAGCACTTGAAAATGAGTTTCTACAAATTACACTCGTGGAAATTATTCGTTTAAATGTGTTTAGATGATTTCTTAAAACATTTATTTAGAAAATGTATACGGCAATGTAAACAGTGGCGCATCATGGTGCTTGAGGACTCTGGGTTGTGGCAACGAACTGGGGGCCCACCAAACTAAGCACAAGAAACGTCAAGAAACGTCATCTGGTATCAAATTTCAGCAATTTTTATTTTTTATTTTGTTGTGTGTTATTGTATTTTGGTAAACTGATCAACTGAAATGGTACCCAAGTGCAACACTGTCTATGCATATTCTTCTTGTTTCTTATTCCATTAATTGCAAGTGGAACTCGACACCAACGAAAAAAATTGCGTTGTAATATTATTCCGTAATCGCATTAGCTCGTTTGCTACGTGCATTCGCTCGTTTCCAATTCAATTCAGGCAGAGTGAACGAAATTGTCTGGCAATTTTTAAAGGAAAAAAATAAGAGTGAAAAGAAAGCACTTTTTTTGTCTAAAAAATAAAAATAAAAAATTGAAAGTTTAGAATAGTTTAAAATAAAATGAATAATTCTCTTGTTTTATTATTCATTCATTTATTCATTTAAAAAAATAAAAAAAAACAGTTAAGCAATCTCTTATTTAAATTATCCTCTGAGGTTAAATGGTTAAAGACTTGATTAACCAAAGGGACCAATTAACTGCACGTGCTCATTGTGTGTAAATGGTTAAATTACTGATCTCAATCAACCTTGCAAAAGTTACAACCAAATGAAAACCATTATGCGCCCAATCAATACCCGTAATAAGCTAATCAAAGGGAATCATATTCCTAAATTACTGCTGATTAAATCGCAAACACATTAATAACGATAAAACGGCTAATCAAGCTTACCTTGCACTTTAAAATAAAGATTCTTTCAATCAATAAAGATACCTTGGAATTCAGCTGACCTGCATCGCCTAAAAATTCCCACCATCCAAAAAAGCATTAAATTACTAAACATCCCCACCTTAATATTTATCTGTAAAAATCTTTGTCGGAACTCACGGGAATTCCTTTGTTTTGTTTGTATCCACAGTGTCTTTGCATTAACTTTTTATTGCTGGTGGGAATTGGACTCTTCCTACAAACAATTTTATTGCTAGGTCCTAAAATTTAAACTTGTTACCATATATTGTAACGACCTATTACAACACAGACTGATCACACAAAAAATAACAAAAAAATTAAATGGAAAAAATGATGACAAAACCTAAATTCTGCTCGCACACATTGTTGCAACTAGCGCCATTGTTGGTAAATTGCGGACATTGCACTTGAGTTAACCATGTTTCCAACCACCAAGTGGTAGTATTAATTTATCCTTTCTTATACTCCAGGTCCACCAACCTGTGCAGACACATTGGAAGGCATAATTCATCCCTCTTTGTAACCTATCCACAAGGATAGCAGTGTAATTGGCTCAGAACGCACCTCAAAACGATGTCACTTCCTGTAACAAATGCGTATTTGCTGCAGAATTTCCAAATTGGATTATTTTCTATTTTCCCACGCGTTTTTTTCTGCAGTCAATCAGAAATCATGCAATGACTTCATATCTTTGATTGTGGAATTGCGGATTGCTTGGAGAGAAAAAAAAAAGCTGGAGATTCACGATTTAGGTGTGAACCCCCTACACTCCTACAGCATCTATTTTGCAGATACTCACTCCCCATACTCATATCCTCGTGGCAAAATCGCGACATAATCGCAGGTGTGAACTATCGTTAATGGAAGATCAAAAAAATCCACTTAGTCCACACACATGCGCAGTAGTGGCTCGATTCTGAGCCAATCACAACAGATGGAAGGCTACCCCTAGTTGCTTGTACCTATCCATTGTTTTCATGATTACACAGTAAAACCAGTCTTGTGTGGCGACCACTCAAGGTGACAAAAATACAGTCGCAAAAATACAGCAGGTGGTCTTTAGCCTATCTCACTAGCTGCATTTAGACTAGTAAACAGCGCTTTTAAACACATTTAAACTGCTGGACTGAGTGTTGTCTCACTCTAACTTCAAAAATTGTGGCTCGTTTAGTCTGCTTTCAGTGGCAGTAGGAATGCGCACAACATTTAAACAACAAAACATGTTTAACTGCAATTTTAAACACGCTTTTCGAATGCAGCTATTGTAAATCTAATTCCACATTTACTGCCCTAATAGCTTGCCTGGAACTTAAAACGAGACTCGTTTCCATGTACTTGCTCAAACTGTAACTGATTCCCCATCTTCCTTTTCTACATCCTGAAATGAGCACGCACCATTTAGTTGTGTCAGGTTACCACTAGCGCGCAGCACTTCGCATCAAACCAGCACTATTTTATTTTGCCAGCGTCATACTTCAGTGTAACATCTGATTATAATAACAGTAATAATCTTGTCTTAAAAATGGGGACGAGCAAAAAAAGAAGAAAAACTTCCCCGATAAAATAAAAAAGCAGAACTCCGCTTTCTTCTAATAAGTTAAAAGGAAATAGATTTTAAGGCTGTTGCGTAATCAATTTAAAAGCAGCTGTTTGGCACCTGTTTCTAATCGAGCTCAAGGTGTCAGTTTAATCAACCTGAAAAAACAACAACAACCCACAATTTGTCCACTGCAGTACTACTGCTGCAACTAAAAAAGAAAATTGCTTTTTTATCTTTTTATTCACAAGTCTCTCTGAAAAGTGCCTTTAACTGGTCATATCTGTCATCCAACATAAAAAATAAAGATTTTTTTCCCTCCATACGCATATCCCAAGGAAAAAAGTTCTAGTTTTTGCCAACCGATTTACACCTGAAATTTCATATAAAACATGTTGGAATCACCTCGAGCTCTTCCAAATCTTTCAAATATCTCGCTTTGAGTAAGAAATTTTACTAACACCATAAGGTGAATAAATGTCGGCTTTTCTGCACCGAAAAATAAGAAATAAAAAGAAATGCGTTCTATTTCAACGGGAAAAAAAATTGCATAATTGCATAATTAATTTCAATTTTTTTATTCATTTACTTATTTATTTATTTTTAAAAACTCGTAATTATTGATTCCACTAACCTCATCTGTGTACCGCACAGATAACAGCAAGCTGGTAACACCAATTACTCCCGTCGAAAACTCAATAAAAGGGTTGACCGCAAGTCCACCACCCAGTACGAGCCAAGGAAACACGCCGACACGATTCACCTCTCGATGTAGAAACGTTATAAAACGAGCAAAAAATATCGCAAAATAAGCCGAGACAAGAATCAAAAGCGGGCAAATTGTTGCCACTTGGTTGGCCATTGTGTACGAGATAGGGTGTCAAGACAAGACGGAATCTGTTTTTCATCATGATATTGATGAATAAAAGGAGAGAAAAGGTGGTGGAGGATGTCGTAATGGAAGAAGTAAGGGCGGTGTCGGTCGTAGATTACTGCAGCACACCCTACACAGAACATGCATCGTTGGCAAACGGCCCAAATACGATGAATGATCACATCAGGATCATCTTTTCCACCCTCCAATTCTTTTGTGAAACACAAAATCAAAGAAGAGAGATAATCCTCTGGCAACGAAAACGACAAATTCAAATCCAATTCGATTAATTTAAAACTAAAAAAATCATAAAAAAATTTAAAAAAATAAGAAAAATAAATTCCAATTTCACTTTTGTTTCCCTAATAAGAATAAAAAAGGAAAACAAAAATGCAATTTTCACATCCAATTTATCTGGCTGAAATCAGAGTAAGCCGCGCTCGTCCTTTTCATTTGATTTTCATTAGACAAACAACAGCTCAGTGGAGCATCTGCACTTCCTCTTCTTTCTCCCCGCATTCCAGCTGTTTTCATTAAGAACCTCGACCGAGGGTCTCGTGGAACGCACAACGTCGTTAACAGAACCATTTAGAAAAACACCGGGAGACAAATAAATTCACTTACTCTCCGATACCCTCCCCGTTCCAGCAATTGGTGTCGCTCCTCACGCCTAGATTGTCATCACTGCACAAAGTATCCGCCAACGCCGAAAAAAAGTTCTTGGAAGGGCTCAAGTTCCTCATCAGCTGTTGCAGGCGCGTATACAAATCAGGCGATGAAATCGAGCGCGCAGGAACAATTTTATCGGGTCCGTCGGGGGTGGCGGTAGTGTCGGCCTTTAATTCTTCACTGGGCGCCGCTTCCGTTGTCGTCCGTTGTGGCTGACCGCACACATGCACAACCTGGAAAAACAACGAGCACGTTCATGAATAATTTATCACATGTTTTAGTTAGCATTTCAAACTAGAATTTTTATAATTTTCAACACTTTTTGAGGAAAGTTTTCTCGGGAGTAATTTCAAGTCGAAATTCACCAGCTGCGACTGGTGATTGATTGACAGCTGTTCGTCAAATTTAAGCGAATTTAATGACGGGACTAACACAACGTTCATTATTTCAGCTCCTGTAAATCATCTGTGCCCCATATCCGGTTTTTTTTTTTCTCTTTTTAAAAAAAAAAAAAGTTTTTAAAATTTTTTTTAAAAAAAATGGTGGAATTTCAGATAGGTGCGCAAGCTGTTGTTCTCCAATGCGCCGTTGGAATAAACGGCTCTTTTTATTTCTATTTTTCAAGTTTTACCTTCAGATGGCATCACTCTTAATCACCAACATCGTTCTGTATTATTAAATATATAAAAACAAGCAAATTTCCGCATAATTAAAGCGAAATTTACACTTTAACGCTTCAAATTCACCCAATCACACAAAACAAGTGGCAATTACAAACTAAAGCATCATTTCTCCTATGTTTTTTTTCTGAAGCAACACGACTAAATGTTTATAACACATGTTCAAATCCATCATTTCCAGCTAAAATAAAGAGTCTTCTTTAAACCGAACTTTGTCATTAAACGATGCAAATTCCATACACAAATATACCCCGGGTAAGTGTATATTTTTGGCAAAATTTGATAAAATAATTCATGTCTGCGAGCATTTTAAAGCCTCGTAACAACATGATTGATAGAACGAGGCCGAAACTGATGATTGATAACCGTATAACGTATTTCCATTATTAACTTGCCTTCAACCATGCACGAAATATTTTTAGTCGCTCAATTTTTTTCCCCAAAAAATAAACAAAAATTAATTTTAGAAAAAAAATTCCATGGATAAGTGGCGGATATCCTGCAAATTGATGGAATTAACTCTTTATTACTGAACGCGATGGAGGTCAATCCAAAAAAAAAAAATGACAACACCTCACATTTTAGGGTTGGTTATCGGTTCGTTAATAAAAATTTTCAAAAAAAAATGATAATAATAATACGCGAAGCATTTCCTGTCTATTGTACACAAGGAAAAGAACGAGAGGGGAGAGAGAAAGACCTCCATCAACATCTCCCATTAACCCAGTGGGCGACCTTCACATTCTCCATATCAACAAAGTCAAGGAGGGAGGAAAAAAAATCCTTGGCCAATGAAATATGAAGGAAAGAGAGGATTGAAAAACAATACCATTCATTCTTTCCAACCATATGTGTCATCCTCCCCCTGAACGAAACTCGCCAAGATGAATTCATAATTCCGTAATTAGAAAATGACCAACACCTGCCATCCCGTTTAAACAAAAAATAAAAGTAATTAAAAACTTTTTTTGTTTTTAAATTTCAACCAAATTAAAAATAATAAAAAAAAAAAAAAAAGTGTAGAAAAACACACCTTGTGGGCAAACACTTGTTGAGTGCTTTCTTTGCAAACTTTTATGAGGTCATTTTGTTTGAAAGGCGAGGCGAGGGAACAAGTTTTTGCGTTGGATTTACACATGAATGAAAGAAGATCCACACATTTGTCCAATTTTACAGGTTCACGTGGGTTTCTGCTATCAGCTTGTACGATTCTTTGTCCCTTTACACTCGCACACACCCAGCCATCCTACAGACCAATTGTCCCCATATTCATACAGCAAAAGGGGTAAAACAAGAGTTCAAAGGTCAACGTCATGTCAGTTCACCATATGCCCAAAATAAGAGGCCAGTAGGACAAGTAAATACACTAATTACACGACTACGTGTTCCTTTCATCCACAGGAAGTGACTCTACCTATTATCTCTAAACACCCCTTCCTTTCCTATTTTGGACTTCATTCATGAATTCAATTCCCCTTCCCCTTCACATCACTCCCTCATGTAATAGTAAACTCAACCCACTTTTTTTTTTTTTCTTCTTCTTTCTTTCTTTCTGTTCTTTTCTTTTCTTATTTTTCCAGCCTGGTTATTCAACGAATCGCATAATAGAGACGAAACAGGAGACATCGAAGCAAAGGACAACAACACTAAACCGCAATTTAATAAATTCAAAATTAAACGCACAAAGTGAAATTATTTAACGGTATTTCTTTCAATAGCGTGATAAATCTCGCTTCGAGCGGTCAAAAGCGCCATCGAGTGAAAATATCAAATCCCGCCATGTGGAAACACGTCCAAGACACAGACCGCAAGGTCAGTTGAGGTTCCTTCTTTATTAGCCACACTCACACACAAACACGTGACTCCTCCCACCTTTTTGCGAGTGGGGTTGGCACTACTTGTTCCCACGCCCTCGGTCCCTCATCAGCACAGTTTTACTGCTTCGGGTCTTTGAGAAATGTTTGGTATTTCCCCCTTGGACCGAAAGGAAGGATCACCCAGACACCACCCTCGTCCGAAATGAATCTGCACACACCTGAGGAATTTTTTTAAAAAAAAAAATCCCAAGAAATATCTTTAATTTATTAGATATTAACGAGGAAATAATTTAATGAATGGCTAACCAGAAAGGGTTAAATCTCGGTATCAAAAGAGATCTCATCAATAAAATGGAAACGAAATGACAGCCTAGAGAAACATCAAGTAAATTAGGACTCGCGGGATTAATTGTTGCAACGAATTCCGCGTGTGAATAAGCAAATTCCTACAAAGCCATGGCCAAAAGGGATGAACGAGAGGTTGATTGTCGTTCGTTCGACCTCCAGAAAGCTAGTGGACGAACCTTTTGTCCAAATTGGGAAAATGGCTTACCTTGAACTCTACTCGCTCGATGTTTATTTAACAGAAGGAAAAACTCCATGCAAAGAAGAAGGGGAGAAAGAAAAAAATCAGTAACCAACTCTATTTTCAATGTTATGATACACTGCATATAATGAACTGAGAAGGGGTCGTCATAAATTACGTCATAAAATAAGCCATTACATTCATGTTGGCATCTCAATTCAAACTATGACCTCTAAATGAGAATGAAAATAAATTTTAAAAAAAATAAATATATAAATATCCCATTAAAAAAATTAAATATTTTTTAATATCCTCTTCCTATATCTGGAAATATACTATATATGTTAATCATGCTGCAAAATAATTTACTTCCCCAACTTAAATACACTAATACAGAGTAAACTTTAATCACTCGAGTTTAAACGTAGAATAATGTTAACACTATGTAAACCCACTTCTTTCTCAACTCAAGTAGTTAATAAATTATTCATATCCGAGCACGACATTTGCTCACGAGGGGGAAAACTTTCCTTCTCTTTTCAGTGACACCGCCATCTTTTATTTGCGTGGTAATAAAGAGTATGTATTGACAAATTCCAAACATTACAAATCACTTCTCTTCATATAAAAAAAACAACGAAATAAATTCAAAATTTAAGCTAAGCCTACAGCGCCATTGAATAAGTGACAAGTTTGCTAACTACCCACGCTCGCATATCTTTTTAATATATTCAATGTCAATTTTTTTAAATTTAATTTATTCTTTTTTAATTCAAACCTTTTACTCTCAACGAAGGCCAAAAGATAAATGGAGGGCAAACATAGGTGAACCAATTCAAGTGGGCAATGACTCTTTCCACTTAAGAAGAGTTAAAAAATCCTTTAGGCTCAAACTGTTTTCTTTTATAGATTGTTCTCTCTCTCTCTTTCTCTCGCTCGCCTAAGATTAGATTTACAACACCCGCGTAAATAATTCCTGCGACGACGTTGGGGCCGCAACAAGCAACCAGCTTTAAAGGAAAAATGCCAAGTGAAAAATTTGGCCGCCCAACTCACTCGAATGCTAATTTTCCCTCTTAAACCGGTCACCTCTCAACATTCTGACTCACCATCCCGCCAAATAATTCCCATTACATAGCCCATTATACACGTTCATGTCCAAGCTGACCCTGACCCACGTAGTGTAATAAAAGAAGGAGAAAAAAAAATCGCAACGAAGAGGCAGTGAACTGCACGCATCACTCGTCCTCGCCTCGTCTGTTGCTAAGGAAACCATCTCCAGAGGCGAGAAACATCAGCATAGATTCAAAATAGCGTAAAATATTCATTCCGTTGGAATTTCACTCGCTTATTAACGTGACGCGCCCGACTTTCTCGACTGGCGACAACACAAACGATGATTAATTGCAATAATTGCATTTTAAACTCGACTTTATCCTCTCTTATGTAGACACGGGGCTCACTCTGGTGATCTCATTTAATTCCATCAGCGAGACTATTATTGTCTTAACTTGTAACATCCTATATTTGTCTCTCATTGAACCGCATTACGAGACAACTCAATCATCCTCACTGCGGCTTCCAAAATGATGTTCATTTCATGAACCTGTCTCCAACTGCCTCATAATCATTCCTTCAAAAACAATTTATTACTCAACCACTTGCAGGATTTCCATTTTATCTTTCTTTAATAAACCTGTCAAAAACATTTTTCCTTAAAAAAATTATTTAAAAAAAAAAAAAATTAATTCCGCTTTTTAATTCTTTTTTGGTTTTTACCTTTTTGGAAATTTCGGGCCCGTTATCCATAGCGTGCATGATGGCGTCGGAGATCTTCGAATCCAAACTGGCCGTCACTTCTTCCACATTGTACGCACCTCTCATGCCATTGACGAGCGTCTCGAGCGAAGAAATGAAGTCGTTCCACGGCTGCTCCATTTCAGCCACACCTGACAAGCAACCGTGCATTACATTCAGACAGTAGCCAGTGCACGGTTTAGCGGACACTAAGCCCTGGCAATGCGGGCAATGGGTGAGCCGCAGAAGAGCCCGCTGACACTCGGGTGTCACGAGCACATAGTCTGTCAAATTCATCGCCTTCATGCCCAACGTCAACGCCTGCACGAACACGCGTGCGGCTTGCAGCGACTTGGACACGTGCAAACCGATACGCCGTGGCACGTCTCCGAAAGGCCGAATCTCGTCCTGAGTTTCCTGCATGCATTCCTTGTAATCGGCGCTCAATTCCTGCAACTTCGGGTTGATGTTGTGATGGTAGACCAGTGGGAACAACGCGTCGAACAACGCCCTCGCACTTTCCTTCAAGTCCACGTTCTCTTCGCCCTTCATGTACGAATTCATGTCGGAATAAAATCTCTTCACCGATCCGTGCGCTTCGTTCCACATGCCGGGGTAAATGTCTGCCAATAGTACGCTGGTGTTGTTTTCCGACAACCGGATCATGTCCAATATATTTTCTAAAACAAAAACAAAAAAAATCAAACAAATCTCATCAACGTAAATCAAAAAAATCGAATAAAACAAAAAGCAATCAAGAGAAAACAACACGACAATTCACAGGCCATAAAAATGCAGACCCGTCCTTTCTTCCACTACTAATTTGTTGATTACTAATTCTCGTGCAGACAGGTAACCACCTCACGTGCGCCCATTAACTCAACACCCTTTAATGCAACACGAAATCGATTTTTATTAAAGTGTTTTTCAACAACCTGCTCCACTAAAAATACAACCACAGATCAATACGCTAAACAATTCGGTGTCAGTCTGACTCACGTCCCAATACTGTGATTAACCCAATCGACTAAACAAAAAAAAATCTCTCGTGTTCCTGCAACATAAACTGTAAACAAAAGCGTATAAACACACTCGTCCGTCATTCTAAATATTCTATTACAAGCCGCACCTGTGGGTCACCTTAACGGGTCAATGTCCGCCCTCCGCTTATTCATTGATGGCGATCTTGTTTGGAAATGAAAGCGAGCACCGATTCAATTTCTAGCTCGAGCTCGCCCCACAATGTGAATTCTTCGCCTCACACGTTCGCAGCGCATCCCGCACAAACAATGGGCTTGCACGTTGCAATTATTTGACGTCCTGCTGCGTCTCGTGGGTAAAAGGCAGAGTTAATCATCATTGACTTGAGACGGCCAGGGTTCGCAGCAAAGGGCTTTCTTGCGGATATTTATTGATTTACTCTCTCGGCAAAGAAGAATCAATTTGTACTCGAATCAGGAGAGAGCCCTGCCTCGCTACTTTCGCTTCCAATTAGTCAAACCAGAAGCACATAAATAGAAAATTAAAATTAAAATTAAAATTAAAAGAAAAATTAATATTAATGTATCAAATTTTTCCATTTAAATTGGATGATTATTTCTTTCAATTTCTCTCTCGCAAGCCTTAAATCCCGAATCGGAATTTCATGTAATCTCATTATGCGAGTTTTTGTATTTGCGATTCAAATGTTTGAATTTATCAAATAAAGAGGAAATATAAACTAACCAGAAGCTTGACGAGTTCAAGTTTCCATGGCAACGAGCCCAGCATCTTCGCTGCACCCGTCCAACCCATTTTAGGCACGTTTAGTCGATACAAGGACAATTGGTTTGACAGACCAAATCTAACTGCGCCCGTCACAGCCAGGCATTTATATTCCCCCAGTTTTGCTCCACTACTTGTAATGTATCCTTATTGCGCTCACAATAAATCACAAACGTCAAGCAAAATAAGTAGAATAACGAAAAAGCCTGTGATTTACTACAAATCCTCGGTGTCCTCTCACTCACCATTAAGGTGCCGACGTCCATCTGTACTTATTTCGTAAAAAAAAAAAAAAAAAAAAAAAAAAAAAAAAAAAAAAAAAAAAAAAAAAAAAAAAGAGACGTAACTTCTTCCTTCCTGTCTCCCTTTTTATTCACTCACCCTCTCAGCTGATTGGGAGAGAAGGTCAAACCCATTTCTGTCTTTTTTTTTCTTTTAAAGAGGGATCATCTCTTTCCCATTCTGCAGCAGAGTGCAGTTCTGTCTTCTGCTTCAATTCAGAGGGGCAACGAAGACACAGGGTCCATTTTAGAGAATGCTGAATGGTACAAAAGGAATCGAGTGACCAACAACGAATTTTTTTTTTAAAAAAGAATATGAGAGAATCTTGGATTCTGATAAGATTTAATTAGAAGAATTTTGATTCCATTTCGCGACGGTCGCTATTTACTTAGCTGCTCAAGTCGAGGCGTCGCTGATGAGTAATTGGTCGAGTAGAAAGACAAAAAAAAATTAAATTATTTTTCAACACCCACAGTGAGTGATCAACTTTCCAGAGTAAATTTTGAAAACCCATTAAAAGTATTATCTTTTTTCTTCGTTTTTTTTTTTTTTTAATGAAATTTAATTTTAGATTGATAAGTTAGTACCCTATAGAAATTTTTTTTATTTTATTTCTTTTTTTAAAAAAAAAAAATTTATTTCCCATACCATCAACTGTCAGATATCTCTTATCTCCGAAAATGGAAAAAAAAATCTCCAGCTTTGAAAAAAAAAAAATTCAACAAGCCGTGGATAGCGTGACCAAGGCATTACTGCAGTCTTTGCTTTATTTGCTGTAATTTCCCAGTTAGACTTGTCCAGATGAATTCAACACTGAGCGATAACAGGGAGGCGTCGCCATCGAACCTTTTGCCGACATAAACGATGACAGGTTCAAATTAAATAAAGCGCGAACACGAGCACAACTCATTTTCGCAGTTCAACCACCGAAAATTTTTGTAAACAACTCCTTCACTGCCCAGCTTTTATCTTATTACTTATTCAAACAAGCAATCCGCTTTAAACATTCATTAAAGATGAAATGAAACCTTTCTCACACCTTTAATTCCAGGATAAAAACATGCAAGGTCAACTAAGATTTATACAGTATTTATCATTACCATTTTTTAAACTTTTTTTTTCCTCCCAAGCTAATTATGTCAAAGTGAGGCATGACATTCCCATCAAACAACATTCTTTAAAATCTAATTTGCTAAACGACAAATAATCTTCTCATATCTATTAAAAAATTAAAGAAAAACGCTTGACATTCCAAACCCAACGAATCAATCTTGCGGAGAATCTCAGCTTATCCAGGCCTTGAAACGCCACTTTTTATGCAAGTGCACAAGTAGAAATCGTTTTTAGTCTCACCTTGGCATGAATGAGATGCCGTATTACCTGTCTGGCCGGCCTTAACCAGAAGGTAAATGCTCAATCCAAGAGGCAAAAGACCCCATTGAACTCTCTCAAGGTCCTCCCACTTTCACCAACGTCTATACTCAACTTTAAAACTATGTTTCTATTCATTTTCGTCGCTATTTATTGACTATTTTTGCCTTAAACTGAATTATTTGTGTCTAAATATAAATTTCTAACATTATTAATTTTTGAATTTAAATTTTATTATGACCTTCTAAAGGGGTGGCCATGCCCCCCCCCCTCCTGGATCCGCCAGTGCCATTAATCCACTCATTTAACGATTATTCAAATTGTAGGCGGGTGAAAGTGCAAAACCAACAACAACAACAAACGTGAAAATATGACGAGAATCGCGAGAGAACAAACAGCCAAGCGCAGCAAGTCCTTTCTTTCACTCATAGTTTGCACTCATACTCAACTGCACTTTAACTATTAATTGCACAATTCAATTTCCAGCCTGTGCTAGACAATACAGGAGCAGAGCGCAGCATAATTGGCCATAGCCGTACAATTTTTCAGTTTCATTTCATTTCATTTCTATTCTATTCCATCATTTCGCTTTCGCTTTCGTATCTGCTGTGTTTGCGTGCGCCGCATCTTAACTAAGCAGCGCACATATCCAGAATATGCAAATACAGGAGTTAGAACGAACCACCTTTTCCATTACTACAACAATCCAAGACACTCATTGTGCGCTTTTTTAATCTAGGCAAATGTCGAATTGAGCAAACAATGAGGCAAGATTTTCGGATGACAGCCACGATTCGACTTGAGTCGTCTGATCGATCGCAGTGTCTTCTTACATGCCACATCAAACTGACAACAAGCCGATTGGAATTTCACTCGGAAACCACCTGTCCAATACAAGAAAGAGAAGACAACGACTCGAGACACCCTACTAGTTTCAACAACACTCGAAAACACAATTTAAAAGCAAAGTCTGTTCTCCATAAACAAAATTAAAGTGGAGTGTACAGGACGCGTTTAATGTGATTTGCTCGAGTATAAGGATGACAAGTCGGAGCTCGGGAATTCTTTTTCTGCTTATTCCATCGCGATGGCCGAGTTAAAAAGAAAAACATGCGAGGAATTTTTCATGGGAGGAAACTGCTTCTAATAAATCAGATGGTGAGTCGTCCGCTCGCACTTTTCTCGAACAGGTCACTATTTCTGACAAGTCATTTATCACTGACTCCAGACTAAATTGCCCCTTCTGCATTCAACTTCATACGACTTGCTTAAAAATTCATATTCATTAATATGAAAAATAAATAAATATATAAATAAATAAATAAATTTTAAAAAAAACCTTGCACGGTTTTTTTCTTCGTTTTCTTTTTTTGCCAATTTGCTAGGAAAAGAAAATAAAAATAAACCCAACCCCAAAAAATAAAAATAAAGTATCCTTGATATGAGAGACGAAAAGGCGTTTCAAGAAACCATGCTGTTTGCTGTCGACTAATTTGAGTTTAAAGTTGTTTTTTTTGGGAGGGGTGGGGAGGGAGGATTTATTTTTTTCTTTTTAAAATTTATATTTTTTAATTAGAATTCAGGGCAGAAAAGAAAGAAGACTTAGAGCATGTCCATTCAAACCGTACATTCTCATGTTTAATACAAATGAAATTCCAATGGGAGAACAGTAAAATAGGGTTATGTCAAAACAAGACCACAAACTGAGGTTTTGCACGACAAAAAAGTCCACTCTGTAGCATGTACGATAAGCTTAATTGTCAATTATCCACCAATCAATCAACCAAATCTAGTTTACAGCACCAAACTGGTGATAGAAGCCGCAATTTCATCGCAGCAGTACAAGTATATGGAATTCCAATTGTACAATCACCAAGTCAACATTACTTCAGTTAAAGCACAAAGCAATAGACCAAATCATCCAGTTTTATGACAATGCACCAAATCATCCAGAAGCAGATTTAGGCCTTGGTGCAAAAGGCGCGCACTAGGGTCTCCGAGTTTTAGGGGCCCCCAAATTCCAAAAAAAATAAAACAAAAAATTTCTCTCAAAAATAATAATAATAAAAAAAACAATTTCTCGAAATTTTTTTTAAATTAGGCCCCAAAAAGGTTGCGAGAATCTGCCTGTGGGGCCCCTGAAACCATCCTGTTGGACAACAATAATAATGACCAACCGTTTTATCCAGCTTTAAACTTCGCCGCTCGTTCAGCTTGCTTTGTCGTGTAATTGAGATTTACATTTTTGTTTAATCAATCATCCTAAGTGGTTTAAATGATGCGTTGAAGCTTAAATTAAAATGAAAAAATTGCAATTCAAAGTGCACACCTGATTCTAAATATCCCTGGCAACGCCGATATTTATCCCGATAGCTCTCTCAAAAGTGCATCTGCACGCTTTTACTCATTTTAATCCCCACTATCAATTAGAGCAGCGCTAACCTCAGAACAATGACAACAGCATCAGAATCAATGGCGCACTCAATACATCTGGGTGGTTGACTTTATTTGCTTCTGAATCCACCTACAGGGCTCTTAAAAAAATCAAATAAATTGGCTATTTCCATTCCACGCTTCCCCCGTCCTCCACCTTACTTAAACTTGAAGAAATCAAGTTGTTTACCCTCGCTTACCTGAAGAGCAGCTCAACTTACAAGATCTATATATAAATTTATTTACCGACTTTCAAAGGCCAACTTTAAACAAGGAGGCTGCGGGTTTGAGCATATCCTGCAGTTCACATCCAACTACTCAAGCGTGCCCACATCATGAGTAAAAGAAAATCAACATAGTAAAAGAGAGCAAAAGAGAGAGAAAGAAAAAACTAATTTAATTAAAATTCCTTTTGATAATATACAAACATGTTTCACACAGCAAAAAAAATGTTCAGTGCCTGACCAATTGGGTTTCACTGGCCATGATTGGCACGAAAATCCATCTTGTGCAATGGTCAAACCACCAAGAATCCCACTGGATTAAGTTGTCTGTTTGTATATAAACAATTATTGTTTCTCCGCGATTGTTTATATCCTCACAGAAAAAAGGCCTTGATTAAAATGCCATGTGGATGTGGATCCAACAGTTCGCTCCATTGTTTTTAATATTTTAATATTTTCCCGCTTCCCTCAGATAAATAAATAATTGCCTAAGTTTTCCTTTTCTTCAAGAGTTGTTTGGAAAAACGAGGAGAATACGTGACCTCGACTTTTATCAGAACATTTTGACAGGAAATTCTGGCTTTTCTGAACCCCGGCATTGTTTGTCAAAGAGATAAACTGCTTTCATTTTTATCACACCCCAGTTACAAATTCCATTCATAAACCCGGCAATAAATAAATAAATAAATAAATAAATAAAATAAAATTTAAAAAAAAAAAATCTTTATTCTTATCTAAATCATAATCATGGGACTCTTTTACTAATTAAAAACTGAGACATCGTTTTATTTAATTGTGAAAAGACACTTAAAACTCTCCGCTGGCATTTAGCACTAATTGCACGAGCATAGGCTGTCAATGTCATCGCCTCACACCCATCACCATGGTGACGAGCATCCGCCACACGACAACCAAATGACCCTTAATCGTCACATCAACGAGCAAGTAAACTGCAGGCCAAACATTCCTACTTCGACTCTTACAATCTTTCACCACAACCAACCGCGCTAATGCAATTTATTTATATACAAAATCTTCTTATCAAAAATTCACCAATTTTTATTTCCTTTTCGCACACTCAAAACTCAAGTTAGTTCTAATGGCGCACCAAATTACTACTTACATCGATTCAAATAGTGCTAAAAAAAAAACAACTTGTAAAACTTAAAGGGAAACTACAATGAGAAAAGTATATACGAAAAGAAAAACAAATCAAATGTGTCCGCCATCTTTCAACCAGAATTCCTTCTGCTATCAAATAACCTAAGAAAAGAATCTTAAACATTTAATTTTCCGGGAAATCTTAAAGAACTTCAGCATAGGCGATGCATTTAAAGAAAAATGTTCTTTTTCTTTTTTTTTTTTCTCTTCTTTTTTTAATCAAAACGAAAAATTCTAACAGTTCTTTTAGACATTCCAGTTTTAAATTCCACACCTCAATCCAACCGCTATTTGGCATTCGTTCCCAGACCTGGCAATCTGTGATTTCTTATCCCTTTTTCTGACAATTGTTCAATACATTCTTTTTTTTTTCTTTTTCAAAAATATAATTTATCTATTTTATATATCTCAAAAAAATAAAAAATAAAAGAAGGAAAAAAGTCTCTTATTTTTTTTTCTTACACCCAACTTGATCCCCCGTTCATTTTTGCCATTAAATGTCATTTTGATGAGCCACTGAAAACACCCTCATTTCTCCCCCTCTTGATGTTAAAAGATTGTTTCATTTTTTTTCATACGATTTCTGCCAACCTTTGCAACAAGCCCATATCCATCAACCCGAGCAAAACCCACAAGTGTTTCCATAACAGCCGCCATCATTTCGCCCGATAAAACACCCCATCTTATCTTAATGGCGACTTCATTTTTCAAACTTCCAAACAAGAACAAAAGCAACGACGAATAGAATCGCTTGCCCAACAAACTACACCAACAAACTCATTCCTAAGGGCAACCATATCCATCCAGGCCCGCTTTTACAAGTAACTGGGGGCCCTAAAGTTCCCTCGTCTAACTTCAAATTGTTGTAATGCTTTCAGGCGAAGCATCCCCCACAAAAAAAAACACAAAAAAACATACCGTATTTCTTCCATTTGCCCGCGAACCTCGAATTGCAACGTATCGGGGGAACGTATCGGGGGAACGTATCGGGGGAACGTAAGTCGAAATTCATGAAAAATTCATGTAATTAAGTCGAAATTCATGAAAAATTCATCAAATTAAGTCGAAATTCATGAAAAATTCATCAAATTAAGTCGAAATT
>JAQIXU010000641.1:0-27719 GCA_034701245.1 Strigamia transsilvanica | reverse complement strand
TGTTGGCACTGCTTAGTCGGCGTTGTTTTGTTAACGCCAAGCAGAACCAAATTTGCAGCTACAACCGGACGGGAAGAGAAACGTCTAGGAGGGGACAGTGCCTGACGTTCACGTTCCCGTATGAACGCCTGGCAGAACCTCTCTATTGACTTGTGTAACGAGTCTTAATTGTTTACTTCGTGAGTGATTGATCTTTAGCAATGCAAACTAAATCACTCCCATCTTCATGAATATCGAGTTTGCATTTCCTTGGGTGCAATTTACAGACTTTTCAATATATATTTGAATTGAAAAGACTGCAATTCCCAAAAGGCACAGCGACCGTAAAAAAAAATATTGCGGGGACAAACATTTGACAAAATTGGACTTTTTTTTATATTGAAACCTGTTTTCAACTATGGGCTCCGTTGTTGCTTTGTCGAGGATGAAAAAACGAAAGCTGCCTGTGGAGATAGTAAGTACACCAGTACAGGACTTGATGTTCCCAAAGAATGTGGTGTAATATGAAATTCTTTCACGGTTTTTTTTCCAGCAGATTTATTTATTTGACATTTGTTTTATATTTTTATTTGGTATTATTGCACTGCGAACTTTGTGGGCTTGTACAAGGAAATGAGTGAAACTTAACCGTAACTTGTAAGAAAGTTGACTTGACCCCAGGGATATCTAAAAAGCGTGCTACTAACTCACTATTAACTCTTTTTGACACATTGATCTCGAGATGTTAGGACTGTAGGGGAGAAATGAGAGGTCTGACTCCAACTTATAATCCTCCTACAGCTGTGACTTTGTACGATATTCGTACAACAATTGCATGTAGGATTATTGTATTTGGCCTTTTCTATTGTAAGCTAAGCGTTGTCTTTTTATTAAATTGTTCAACAGTAGTGTTATGATTGATAATCCAATTGGAAGGACAGTAAAAGTTAAAACTATCATTGATCTGCTTGAAATGAAACTGCAGAGCTGGATCCCAATGGGACACCATGGTGATAGGTGAGACATATTACAGAACTCTAAACAGCCAATCCAGTAATCAAAAATGACACACAGGAGATTACACTAAGTTGTTATGCTGCACCCGATTTTTATATGTTGCCACAATTTAAAGAACACAGACACAGACACAAGTTTATATCGTGGATTATAAAGATTTGTGGTTGTTACCGAATACATTTTAGCTTGTGGCTGGTTAAATTATCTTTTATGGTTTTTAATTAATGTTTTACGATATCTGTTTCCTTCTTTCGATCTTATTCACCGTCCGGAAGAGTGCAGCAGTAAATGTGGACAAGTTGGTGATTACCGTCTCAAATTGTTATCGATCCGAGTTGAACAATTAATTGTTTTTGTGATTTAATTATTTTGGATTTTAATTGATGGTGTGGTGAGTTTTTGAAAAAGATATTTTTCTCTCCTTGTTGGTATATTATACGACGCACCGTCCAAATAGTGTATTAATTAAACTCAATAAAGTGTGTTTGCAGAACCATTTTTCTTAAAACCACAAGAATCTCAACAAAGTTAATATTTACAAAGAATGATTATCTTGTACTGTATATTCAAATTCAATGCAGGTGCAGAGCATGCATGGGTTTACGTTTAAATCTAAACATGTTTGAATTGAAGGTAGGTTTAATAATATGGCATTAATGACATTAAAATGAATTCTGCGCAGTTTAAAACAATATTTTTCTTATTCATGTTATTCTTATCTCTATTGACTTTTTGCGGTAGTGGTAGAAAGGTTTATAAAAACATAAACAAATTTGTGTGAATGAAGAATGAAGTGCTTATTTTAGGACGGGATTAGTAATTAATTAGTATCAATTTGGAAGCAGAATTTCTATTTTAATATTATTTTCCTTTAAAAAAAATGTTACATAGCTAAGCAAAGAAAGTTTATAATATTAGATGCAAGGTGCGTTGAGATTTATTTTCGTTCATGATGTTATGTATTACAGTTCTTACAAATTGTGCTGAAGGGACTTGCAAAAAAAGAATGTTTGAAACTTTTGTGTTGCCAATGGTAACATGCATATGCAAAAACACAAAGACAAATGGCAGAACTTCATGAGATATGCATGTATGGATCTTCTTTTAATGAAAACAAAAAGGAAATTGCCAATTGCCATGTTTACATAAAACCCAAAGCATGCTCTGCTTCCTGTGGTGTGTTGTGTTGTTGTTTATGTTAATGCTGGAATTGATATGCATGTAAAATGAATGTATGCAAATTAATTTTAGCAAAATATCTGTGAGGCGTGGGTTAAGCAATTAAGAACAACAATTCATTCAATGTTACTGTGTTTGTGTTGTTGTGCATCAGTTATTCACGTAGATGAAAAACACAGCAGTGATGACTCTCCAGAGGAATTCAGGATCAGGAATGTGAATCGAACCGCATGTTCTCAGTGTAAGTGTTAGACAGGTGCACTAACCACTGTGTACCCCATTAAACCACAGACAGCAAGCTCTGTTAAGCTTGTTTCAAGACCATAAACAATTTGTCCAAACATTCTAAAAAAATATACCAATACAAATTTAAAATCGAATTCTCAAGTCACTGTGTAGGAGGGGAAAACGAGATGTACGAGAGTATACAATTATTCAGCTGTACACAGAAAAAGCTAAATAGGATGGCTTTGCTGCATATCCCATTGAAGAGTAAAGATGAAGAAAGGATGTAACAGAACAGAACATATTTAACGCACCGCACTTAGGTTTTTCTTGGCATCAGACCAAAGAAATCGTGTGCTTTCAGCTTCTCTACATCTAAATAACCATCTCTTGAAAACTTATGCCATCGAAATATAATTTTTAGTTTATTTTTATAAGGGTGAAAACAAGATTGAGCTTTTTTAAATATAATTTTAAAGAGAAAGTTGAAACAAAATTGAAAAATTGGACGGAGTAACATTGAATTATTTATTTTTCAATTATGCAACCTAAGTTTTAGAAGATTTCAATTAATCTCCGTTTTACGTTTTACGCTATTCGGTATGTTTTTGTTTTTTTAAAAAAAAAAAGAAGAAATTTGTTACCCTAAGCCAAACATCCCGAATTACGATTTAATAGGTTTAAAACCGTGCAGCAAATGTTTCTTTTGACACTAAGGTGTTTATTCATTGCAACAAGTTTCTCCAAATGTTTCCAAACATTTTTGGGTAAAAATGTCTAATTTGTTCTATACAATAAAAATACTGAAATCGATTTTTCTTCTTTATACTATGGCTATCTCAGTTGCAAATAAGATGGCGTATGTTTGAAAATGATTGATCATCACGTCCGAGATTTAAAAATCGATTTTTATTGAAATGAATAGAAATTTCTCAATTTTCGTCATTTCATTGCTTCAGTTAGAAAGAAATACCACATTTATCTGACTTTGCTTTTTAAACTTTCTCAACGTAAGAATTTAACAGATTTTTTATTTCCTTCGGCTAAGTGATTAAATACAAATGTACTCTTATTACAACCACTTGAAAAAGCAATTGGAACGATTGCCGAAATACCGACGCATTGGAGCGACGCAGAAAAGGCCACCAGTATTACCAAACGATTAAGCACACAGCACTCAGGGTTTGTCTTTTCGTCGTTTTCCAGAATTTGGTACAACCTAATTTGACTAGGGAAAAAGACCGCAACATATCAAATCTATACAGTGGTTGTAAAATAACTGAAGCATACCACGCGTTTTTACACTTACATTTAAATAGCTGAATTTGCTACACAAGCTGTCCTGCAATACTCGAGATTTGTCCATAATCCATCCGTATGGTAAAACAAGCATGATAACATTTTATTGGGTATTTGAGAAAGGGATTTCTATGCTGTTTTGACCTGTATAATGTAAGGTTTTTGTGATTCAAAGAATCAGGATTAAACTTGTTGTTTAGCAATGTTCTTTAGGCGTTGCTAACGTTTTGGGATAAAATATTTCAGCTTGAGTGAGGATAAATCAGTGCACAAATTAACTAACACATTAAAAGTAACAACATTTGAATTACCAGCTTTACAGTGAAATAAATTTGTCATTTTTCACATTTGTTCACCACATGAACAGTTGTCAAGTAAAAATTGACAACTAAAAGACGTCCTTTGGGTAGAAGATACTGCAATCATTGAAAAAACCATAACAGTTGCACTTAACTTGTCTGATTCAATGCTTGTAACAATTTTTTGTCTTAAAAAATCAGCAATTGTTCACATTTTGGCGTCGCAAAATGTTAAAAACGACAACATTTTTAAACTGTTGCTTTTCAAAGTGTAGCAACACCTTAAAAAGTGACAGTTTAAAAATGTTGTGATTTTTCATTGCACAATTGCTTAGTTTTCTTAAGTTGCAATTGGTTAGGAAATGTTTTCCAGACTCGTGTTCGTGCGGCTGTTGCGGCGAATGCAGTGAACGTGTGGCACCAATGGTTACATGAGATCTTACACGAGTTGCGAAGCCAATGAGTTAATTGCGACTGAGGCAAGTGAATGCGATATTGTTGACTTTAAAAAAATTTCTTAATGAGTTTGCGGGATGATATAGAAGTTACAGTTGGTTTTGTATTGTTGCCAAGGCAACTGTATGGCTAATCTGGACTCTTGTCATGGCTGGATTGCGGCTGCCTAAATCCTCGATAAGGAGTTGTGGAGTGCATGGTTGAGTAAATTTTGTTTACTTGACAGTGAATTATTCCCTGCCAAGTAAACAAAATTTAATCTGAATACATGTTGTGGTTAAAAACCGCATCGGAAGAAAAAGATACATTGATAAATAAATTTTTTTGTATAAAATATTTGTTTTCTTGGAAAATATGAGGTAATTACACCACAGGGGACTTTTAGGAAAGTAATCCGATTTAAATTTTAGATTAAAGTTTGTTTGTTTTCATTTTTAAATTTTTTTTTTTTTTAAAAGAAATTGTATTTGCTTTAGAAATCTCTATTTCATAAAAAAATATTTTCTTACCTGATTTTATCCTCCCATTTTGCTCGAGTGAATCAAACAGAGCGAGGTCTGCCTCAAATGTGCAGCAGGTGAACGCGGCGTTGCTCAGCCGCGGGTGATGAGGAGATGGAAAGTAAAAGAGAGCTGATCCATTGACTCTGAGTCTTCATCACTATTGGCTGCACTATGGAGTGCAGCCTTGTGATTGGGGCAAAGAAAATTACGCGGGTCGGTTAAGACTGAAAGATTTGTTCTTCATTTTATTGTAATTTTAATTACAGATAATAGTAAAATAGTAAACGTAAATGTTTAGTTTTTAGAAAAAGATAGAAAAAGATTCGGATTACGCGAAACTCATTAAACGAAATCGTAATTATATTATACACGTTAATATGTAATTACGGTAGTAAATAAATAGAGATAAAACATTTATAATTTAACTTTAATTAATTTCTGTCGTCTTTTTATGTTGGATTGGTTCGTTTTTTTCTTTGATAAATTCGGGTAATTTGCGCTAAATTGGAGTTTTTCAAGAAGCAAGGCTTAGGAAGCAAATTGCTCGTTGATGCGAATAAACATTTACAATGTCAGTGTATGGGGTAGGAGTAGAAATCAAGTAAAATGGATGAAAGAAAGTTTGGATTTTTTTTATGCTCGGTTAGCAATTGACCAGTGACCATTGAAGGTCACTGGATGGTCACTGGTTGGTTTAGTTGCTAGATTTTTCAAGCAATTAGTTGATCGTTTTGACGAGGTTCATTAATGAATTTGAGACGCAAATTGAGTATTTGTATTCAACTCTATTTGATTTCCCACATGATTTGTTCAAATCATTCCAGACAAGCAAACAAATGACTCTGTATTTTCTGACATTGTCAGGCGTTAATCGGTTGTCCAGTTATTTGCGTTGCTGTGGCAACCAACTGGTCAGCAGATTGAGGTTGTGGCTCAGGAAATTGAGCCAATTTGATGATATAGTTTTGAGAATGCTCAATATTTCTTTATTATTGCCTCAATTAAACTTATATCCATCGCTTTTTGTGGTAATTTCTTGTAGTTTTTATTTATGGTGTTGTTTCATTGAGACGTGTGCTTTGCATTCATAAAATGATAAAAATTAAATGAATTATTGTTCGTAAAGTGTTGGTATATGTCACTTTCACCGCACAGCAAGTTTGAGCTTCACTGCACAGCAATTCAATTTTCGGGAAATGCTTTTCTAACTTTTTTTTTTTCTCTTTTGGCTTTGGATTGGATTTATTTTCTTGGAATACATTTTTGGAATTATGGAAGATTCAACTGTTGGACATTTCCTGAAATATTCTGATAGCATGGTCTGAATACTGAGTAGTTGAAACATTTCAATTAAATATATTATGTATTGTATTTCAGTATAATTAAATTTTCGAAAACTTTGTTTATTGTGTTACGAGTGTCGGATAATTTGCTGCTTTTAGAACCTCCACGTGCAGTACACTAGGAAAAATATAGGTGACAAAAGGTGTAAGCTTACACTTTTCTCGGTTTAAAATGCTTGTTTCTATTTAGACACCTTTTTGGTGTTAGATTACACCATTGAGGTGTCATGAACATGGAGGTGTAAGCATTATACCTTTATGCGTGTACATCTTGCAGGCGGTATGATACACCCTTGGGTGTAAATTTACACCCATATCATTTTTAAAAAGGTGTAAATTTATTTCCAGGTGGAGTAACGTAACACCTTAAAAATGGACTTTACACCCTGATGGTGTAACGTTACACCTTAGTAATGGAACTTTACACCTTGATGGTGTCAATATACTGATTTAAATAAAAATAAAAATAAAATTCTAAAAGGAACACTATTTTTAATTTAATTTTTTAAAGCCACCATTTTGTTTTGTTGATGAGATCTTACTGAGATTTATTTTTTAGTTTTACTCGCACTCAGATTTGAACGCTGGTCCGTTTGTTTCATAGTCCAGTATATTAACCACTAGTCTATTACGGCATACAGTACATATCAGCAGAAAGTATCTTTTAAATTATTTGTTTGTGGAAAAATGGGTGTAAATGAGCACCATTTCTTACAGGTTTTATTTTTAAGTTTTACATTTTTTACCAAAAGGTGTAATACTGCTATTTTACACCATTTTAACACCATTTTAGTTTACACTGCCCGGTTACACTTTTAAACACCTTTATAGGTGTTAAAAGTTGTTTTTTTTTAAAAGTATATTTGAGGCGTTTACACTTTTTTACACCTATTATTTCTTCCGGTGTACAATTTTGCATCAACCAAACAACCAATCATCATGATAGAAAGTATTGACAGAAAATAACTTGGAAACAAAAAAAAATCCATTCTGCGAAAGCAACAGTACAATACTGCTTATTAGACATTTTTCTGATATACTAGACCTGAGATTATTTTTGAATTTTCTTTAAACTACTGTTTACATTGAAATCTGAATACTTCCACAATCGAGGTATTTATAGTTTCTACGGTAATAAATAAGCGACAAACACATTTAAAATTAAAGCAACTTTAATCAGTACTGTACATAAAATCAAACATTTAAAATCAATTACACTTTGCCATCTTTTTTAATTAGCGAAATAATTCAATTAAGACAGAAGATAAGTTAAGTGAGTACACAACACCACGTTCAATTGGATGTACTCGTAAACTTTTATATCGTCGAGGCTCTAATTACTCTTCTTCTTCTTCTCTTTTTCAATTCTGTTTCTCCCTCTTTCTGATGAAATTAGATAGTTCACCTTCAAACCCGTTTGTTTTTCTAAACCATTCTTTAATTTAGTTTAGCACGAATGCCAAGCATCTAGTTGTGAACCCTTGACATAGATAAGAAATATTTTAATCTCAACAGGGTGCGGGTTCTGAATTCTGATTGATGAAAGCATAGCAAGGGATGTAGACGTTGCAAAAAACTGTTTGTTGATTTGGGAAGTCTTTCAGCTTTAAAAAAGTTTGTGCCAGATAGTGGGAAATTTCAGACCAAACAAAATTGATTTGATTGGAGGTTTTAATTATTTTCTTTGCCTCTTCTTTCTTGCAGAACACTGAATGAAACGTTTCTGAAATCCAAAGGAATTCATATGCTTCCACAATATGAAGATCCATATCATAAAAGGTTTGGTTATTAACTTTTTAAATTAAAAAATAAAAATGTCGTGATTGGAAATGATGATTAAGAAAGTTCCTGGTCGCGTTGATTATCAGCAAACTTTTATAAAAGAAAAAAAAATTGTTTTTTCAAATTTATGTCATGAATAAAAATATTGGATTTTTTTCTTTGCAGGCCTTTAACTATGGGTGAAATTGGATGTTTTTTAAGTCATTACAAAATCTGGGAAGAGGTAAATACAACAATCGTGCTTGATTGGTATTTGAATGGATTGAGTTTATATTGCTTTCCCCCAATTTTCTCCTGTATGTTGTGCAGTTTGAATGAAATTAGTTTTCTATTTAGGTTGTCGAGGAACAGTATCGAGCAGTTATAGTATTTGAAGATGATATTCAATTCGAGCCCTACTTTCGGAAGAAAGTGAATAGAATGATGAAGGAAATGCAGTCTTTACAGCTCGATTGGGATTTAGTGTGAGTATTTCCTTTATTGCATCCGAGTTAAATCTCCACGGTTTTATTAAATATTCAAAAACAAGCGATTTTATTGAATGATCGATCACATTGAAAGCTTCCAAACAAATTGTTTGTTTAGATTTATTTTTATTTTATTGATTTCCAAAATATATTGGTTTTCAAAACTATTCAAAGTCCTTTTTACAATTACACGTACATAATTAGTTGAAAATATATTTTCGAAATGGATAAGTTGTCAACATAAACAACACAGAAAAAAATTGGTAATTATAAATTCTAGTTAGTTCGTGATTAATTAACTTAAGTGCTTAAAGTGCTTGTGGCGTGTGTTAATTTGTTGTGATGGTGCTGTATGTTTTCATTTTCATTTTAACAAAAACAGTTTGTAATTGTTATTGGTTACCCCATATTACCCCATCTAAGCCCGTGGCAACGAGGCGGTTTTTCGAAGATCCTCAAAGTAATCTTTGGGTAACACACTCGCAATGTCCTCAATATCCGGCAAACTATTCGTCAACTTTTGACATTTGGTTTGTAACTCATTTCCGCGCCCTTTTTGGCAGCTTTACCGCAAATTTCTTGATCAGAGACAATTCCTGATCGCCTCAGACAGGTGGCCGCCGAATTTTAACTAACTCTTGGTTTTACGGCATCACATTTTTTATTTCCAAATGTAATTTAAGGTATACTTTAAAGATGAAATGTGGGAGAACTTATATTACTGTACATGCAAAAAAAAGAGGCAGCATCATCTTTTTTATTCAATTGTTGCAAACTCAGCAACGATGAACCGTCAGTTTTGTTCAGCAAATAACTTTAGGTTTAAATTGTTATTTTTTTTTCTCCTTTGGGCATCCAATTTTGAAAAGTTTTTCTTCAAAGCAAATTTTTTTTGGTTATCGTACCATATATATATTTTTTAAATTTTATAAAATATATTGCTAGGCAAAATGTTTGCCTACCTATTAAAGCCATTAGTTGAGTCCACAATTTGGTCGCTAAACCTTCTTAAGGACTTGAAATTGAAGGTGGTGTTACTGCGAGTAACTGGAGTATTAGCGTGCCTTTGTGGGTTGTAGTGAAGTCTTGATGAAGCGGATAATCAACCAGAAGCGGAAGTACAACCATTTTTTTGATATTGAATTACGATTATACGAATTAGAAAATTATCCTCTGAATTTATTGCACAACATCAATTGTGTACTTAATTATGATTTATTTGTACGTGGATGAAAAATGGTTTAAATTAGTTGCAAATTGATTCTTTGAAAGTTGCTGTCTACCGTCTAATTAATTATGCAAACCGTTTTCGGTGCTCGTAAAAATAACGGTTGAAGACGGGGACAAGACAAGCAGCTCGTGGAGCAAAGACAATCTATTTGAAAATGAACTTGTCAATTTTACAAGTTTCTCGTTGCTCGTGGAATTAGAACTTGCAAATGAGTTGTTTTTATTGTTTCTCCTTAGGTATAATTTTGTGACCTCGGCAACCCAATCATCGCCGATGCCCCACTTTCGATATCGTGCGCTAGACAGCGCTACGCACGATACCAAGAACTCGACCGATACGTTACGCTAATCTTGTTTGGGAAACCCCTAATCCCTTTCTTACATAAACTATTGCCTTTAAAATTCGTCTACCTGGTTAAATCGTAACCCACGCTTCGTCTGGACTCACAAATTTATTTATTTATTATGAAAATGAGATTGTAGCAAAGACTATTTTGAAATGAATTTCATTTTCTGCTCTGTTGACTCCAATCACAATTTTTGAACTTCATGTTAACTGATGAATCGATGTGATCTGAACAACAAGAAAAACTAGTACAGTAGTGTAATTACTTTTCTTTGAATTTGAAATATAAATTAATAAGCTCGAAATTAGATTAAAATCAGCTTTTTTTCTGGGTATTTCTTATGGTAATCAGTAAGAACTACTTTAGGTTACATTATTGAGGAAAGTAAAATGCTTTGTGTGGCTTCTTGATGTAAATAAGAAACGTGCAAGGTGATTTAAAATTCTGTTGAATATTACATGAAGTTGAAGGCGACATTAGAAGGTTTTATTACAGCATGTTTTGTTCCTTATAATGATTACAGTTACCATGTGTACAAGGGTTTATGTTGCATGCAGTAATGATGCCTGTTTTGCAGATCTTTAAAATATTTGAATCAGATCTAACCCTAACTCCAACATTATATTAGAATCTTAATTGACTCACAATAATTAACAAAGTTTGCTAATAAAATTAATTGAAGTTGAAAACACTGAATGTGCTAGTGAAATGAACCCTGGTAATGCCAAAGAGGCAACTGCGCGCTAGTGAGACCTATGTATGAAACGAATGGCACACACAGTTTTGACCTGGTCAAGACATACATGATAACGCTAAAGATTGGGCTCGACTGCGATGCATTAACGCTGCAAATTTGGTTGGACGATTGCGATTTCTGTGTCCTGGAAAACCGAGTAAGGTTGTTGCGGAACTTGATGTTGATACCGCACTGTCGTAGCCATTTTATTTGTCTGTACTTGTGTTTGATTTATAGACTAGTCGTAATCGTAACTACTAGTTACCCAACAACTCCCCTCTCCAACTCCTAAGAACATTCGACCCATTCACTAAGCTTAGTTGTCGCAGAAAAAAGAAAAGACCAGGCACTCATCCAAAAGCCAGCTGACTGTTCTCTACAGTGATTTGGAATAATGGAATCAAATAAATATCCAACCAGAGTATAGGGGTCGCCTCACAAGACGATTACTTATCATTTGGACACTCATTTTGATACAATTCATGGTCCGACTCTAAATTAATCACGTTGTAAATACCGTATCGTCTCGATTTTTCTCCACCTTTTATTGACCGAGTTCCGTTTTGATTTACCGCTGCAGGGTTAGAGATGGTCTGTTCCAACACACCTTATTGAAGTCCGTTGAATTATATATCAATTTGAACTTGATAGGGATTTTGTTGATTTTCAATTGCCCACTTGGTTTAGACTTGAAGTGAAGTGGAGTTTTGTTTGTTTGTTGACGATGGCAACAATTTCGAGAAGTTTTATGTTTTAAATTAATAAAAATTAATTATTTTTTGGAAGTTAATCGTCATGAATTTAATTTAATTATAAATACTAATAAATAAATAAATAAATAACAGTATATATTTACACAAAGTTAGATTAGATTAGAAAAGAAAGAAATGTCTTGCATTGCTGCATGCTTTAGCAATGGATAAATACTTTAACTTCTGTTCAATTAGACTAATGATTTGTTTACAGTATTAATAGGAGAAAGATGAATTGGGCTTCGATGTGCACGCGTGGCAAGATTTTGTTTACACCGCTGCTACATTTTTTTGCAGCAGTACAAGCAAGCAGTTGATGCGAGTAGTAATGCGGCTTACCTTTGCAAGTCAGGAAAGAAGTTCTGTGATTAAATAGAACAAGCGATGCATTTAACACTTTAAAAGTTCCAGCTATCTCCCTTGCGGTAATCGCAATGTATAAAATGTGTGGATGAGAAGAAATGTTCAATTCTTTATCGTCTAAATGAGGAATAATGATGGGAGTAATGAACTAATGATTATTTGTAAACGTTGAAAAAAACAGTTTTTTTCTGTCATTGAAATGAATGGCAGTGGGTCGATTCTCTAATCGAGGGAGATATTTAGTTTCAATTTCAATAAAAGCAATTTGATGTGTTGTTGCGTGGTATGAAAAATTACATTGTAGTTGGTGCAACTTCCGGGGAAGCTTGATAAGAGTTTCATGTTGAGAGCTAAAAGCAGACAATGAATAATGGATTTAATGTTCCCGCTTAAACAATTTTGGTGAAAAGCAACACGGTAATCGCATTTTGTACACATTTCCTGAATAGAAGTAGATGGTAAAGTTTAAGAAAACAAGATTTGCATGACAAAATTCAAAATATTTACATTTGCATACTTTAACAGTGGAACGACAGACATTTAATTTTAACTGAAATGGAATCTGAAGAACTTTCGTAATAAAAACGCGGACATAAATTTTTTTTTTTTGTTGATTGAATTTTTTATTTGGAAACTTCTACATTTGGATATTTTACTATATATCATTTAGTGAAATTAGCAAAACATGAAACTCCTTTTTGTGGTTAAATCCAGTTTTATTAGTCGCTCCATTAGCTGCAGTCGAAAATAGAACTGAAGAAAAAAAACCAATAGCTCCAATTTGGGGAAATTGCACAACGTTAAGAGAAAACAACCAATTTTTAGCTTTTTTTAAACAAATAAATTAAAGAAAAAGTACAAAACAACACTGCAAGTTTCTTTTTGTGTACGCATCACTGGGAAACTCGTAGTTTTCAATTATTATATGTAAAATTGAAAAACAAGATAAACAAGATGCAAACAAATTTTATAAATCAATTAATTGGAGTGTGTTAATGAGATTAAAGTTTATAAATAAATCAAACAAGACATAATCTCATATTTGCGCAATCAAATCATATTAATAGTGGTTTTGAGGTGCAGCTTACAAAATGTCATTAATAATTTGGTTTTAGTTTAGTGCAATTTATTGCTGCACAGCAGTTAGCAATGTATTTCATCGTTTTCTTTTATACACGTTTTAAAAGATTTCTTTTTTGCAGCGATTTGTTGTTGTAGTTTATTTTGGATTTTGAATTATCTTTTTTTTGCAAATTTTTTCCGCAGATACCTTGGACGGAAACGACTATTGGAAAAAGATGAACCTTTTGTGGATGGTTCTTCAATGGTTGTGAGGGTGGAATATTCCTATTGGACTTTGTGCTACATTCTCTCACTTGAAGGTGCCAAAAAATTACTCGCTGCCCAGCCATTATCCAAGATGGTTCCTGTTGATGAATTTCTTCCAATCATGTTCGATAAACATCCAGAGTAAGCTTTTGTTTGTCTTAGGTGTCGAAAACTTTGCACTTTTTTCATCATGACAGAAAGATGATTGGAATTTTACCTTCGTAACTAAGTGGCGAAACTTTAAGGAACGTGAAAACGTTCTGTAATTGTGTACTACGGAGTTTTAACAAGGAAAAAAAAATTATTTCATTTTTTATTAGATTTTTATTTGTATGCTTTTGGTTTTTCCCTCTCTTTTTCATATTCCATCCAAATTTTATCATTTTTTCATTCACATTTTTTCTATTACTTTGCAATAAACTTTTTCCCGTCTGGCCACATTATTTTTTCAAGTGTACCTATCAAAAATCCGTAATGTACAACGGATATGTCTCGACAGGATGCCAATAAATGTCAGACTAAAGTTTGACAAACCCTCAGTAAAGTACATCAAGCATTACTTTTTTGGTTCCAAGATTATTATTTAAACAAACTCGAAATTTGTTTATTTCATAAAATTTTAATGTATTTGTAGATGACTTCCGATCAATTTTTTTTCGTGCCTATTCTATCAATCTCAACTTAAACGGTTGTGTAGTAAATGGCTGCGCGTAATTGATTCTAAAACCTCTGAGAAAAGAAAACTAATTGTTACATGGTTTTCCGTCTAAGGATAATTGCATTGTTTAATATTTAAATATTTATTTTCAGATCTGAGTGGAAACAGCAGTTTGAAAACCGCAATTTAAAGGCGTTTTCGGTTGCTCCTTTGCTTGTATATCCTACTCATTATACAGGTGATGACAATTACATCAGTGACACGGAAGATTCTTTAACTTTACACACAGAACTTTAATTTTTTTTTTTTATATAAACATTTTATATCTTTTTTGATGTCATGTTTATTTTACTATTCCTTTTCCCTCCCCAATCTAACGTGCCATCGTTTTAAAGAGTTTGTTAAAATATATAATTTTTATTGAAAAATGTAAAAAGAAAAAATATTCCCATTTTAATTCGATTTAGAATTGTTTTTAATTAATTTTCTCACGTTTTCACTAAATAAGCCATGAGATTATTTGCCAATGAAATGAGATTTTTAATGCGGAAAAAAGATTACTTCTTAAAGATGAAGCAATAAGTGCTGAAAATGGTCACAAATCAAATATCAAGAATCGATAATATAAAAAATATAGATTGTTACGTTTTAGTTGATCAAACTATCTTATTACTTTTATTTTCCTATAAAATCAAAGCATTTAGACGTTATTGTTGTTATACTATACAGAGTTCACTTTTCAGCAAACTATAGGCATTTGAATCAGTCGATTAAAACTCGGTCGAGTTTGCTCAAACGAAAATTTATATTACGTGCAATTTATAATTATAAACGCGTTTATTTATATTTATGCCAAAGATTGTAGCTTGAATTACTGCCAAATATTTTTATAGCTTTATTAGATGTAATTAAAAGTGTTACCGGGTTCGTGACAAGTTGTTTGAAGCAATGGTGAGTGGTTGTGCTGAAATTTGTACTTATTACCTAATAGGAAATGATCTGTTGATTTTTGTACTGTGCAGGAAATGGCACAGAAATATATGGTGCTTATGAAACATGTCATGACATTTTTATGTTTTCTGGAAAATATTTTTTTTAGAAATATAAAATGTTAGAACGTTTTAAATGTTATCTTGTACAATTAATTATTATTATAAAATAAATCGAAAATTTTTTTTTCACTAAATGAATTCCATTATTTAGTTCAAATGAAAACACATGGGGACAAGTTTTGCTATAGAAATATTTTGAACCTTCAAGGTGGTGTATAAACAAGCATTAAAACTTTGTTTGTGCTTTAAGTTATAAATAGAGGGTAAGTAACATTTTATTTCTTATTTATTTGCGGAATAGGTTTTACAGTTAAAATCAAATTCCATTATGTAATTTTATCACCCTGACCTAATAAAACAACGGTTTTAAGGGCACTAAATTTGTTTAATGCCATAGACTTTCGAATTGCTTGAAAAAACATGAGGTAGTGATGTAAATTGTGTCTAAAAAAAGGTTATTTTAAAAAAAATATATTAAAATTTGATTTTTTTTAAACAGTTTGAATCAACACATACATCATGAGTAAAACGCTTCCCAACATTTCCGAAGTTGTAAGTAAATGGTTGATGTATGCTCTGGTATAATTCTTACACGTGTAGCATGGGCAATTGTGTAGTATAGGGGAAAAATCGTCCGAAAATCTGAAATTAGACGATATTTAAAATTTGCCTTTTTTAACGAATTATTTCAAAGATCAACCTTTTGTCACTGAAATCTATTTCGTAAATGGTATTCCTATCCTGCTTAGCTTTCGATTGGTTTAATTTGTCATTTTCAACATGATTGTAATCAAACGAAAACACTAGTCCGCATTTCTTTTCAGTTATATAAAACGGATACGATGTATCAAAAATATCAATTCCGTTTTCCACTAAGTTTAAAATTTGATGAGGTAATAAAATTCCATGCATTATACGCAATTTGTCCGTAGGTATTAAATCCTTAAAAAATAATTAAATCAAATTTAGTTACACACTTAGAGGATGAGATCCATTCTGTTGTTTGTACCATAAATTCCACTAAAACGTTTTTAATGTCTTCAAATTTCGATTTTTCGATTTCAGTCCCTTCGTTATGGAATCCTTCAATTACAAAACCTGAAAGATAATTTAATAATAGTGATAAAATGGAATTCTAAACTAAATTTCAAGTATGCAAACCTGCAACAGGTCTAGTTGTAGTTTCCTTAGTTGATCTTATTCTTTCATTAATATTAAACCCGCCTTCTATACTTGCAAATAATTCCCAATGTTTTGAATTCTACAAAACAAAAAATTGAATAAGAATCATTTACGTTCCGTACATTTATGTCCCTAATCGTACCTCTACTTTATTTAATTCATCGAAAAATTCGTCCAGATATTGTATAGATCGGTTTACTTTTTTAATTATACTTTTATTCGAACTATCAGCGTCAGTGTCGTTATCACTTAAAATTTGAACCCAATCCGGTTGAATTGATTCGCAGATCCCCATAAAATCACTCACAGTAACCTGTAATAAAACAAAACAAATGGAATAAAATAAAATAAGTTTTCGTTCTAGGGAAACCGGCCGAATATTGGTGGTCCTGAATACTGGAAAATTCAAAGAAAAAGACCGGTATCGACAGTACAGGCGCTGAGTGTGTGACACAAGTTTGTAATTGTAGCGTTATAAAAAAAATCGACAATTTTAGCTCAAAAATCGACGTTTTAGACCAAAAAAACCATGTTTTTAGGCCAATTTTCGTGATTGCGACATTACAATGGTCTAAAATGTCGAATATTCTTCTAAATCGTTAATTTTAGCACCGAGAGTACCGATTTCCGGAGAGTACCGATTTCCGGGGAGTACCAAACTTTTTTGTCCCGAGAACCAGGAAATCCAAAATGCCGGAATGAAAGAAAACCTAAAATAAAAGATAAAACGCTGCCAGGATACGTACGAAATGTTTTCCTTTTTTCGTCCAGACGGCAATGCCTTGCTTTCCATTATGCCCAGATATTACTTTACTAGCTGGATCGTGATTCGCTAAGTAAGTTAAATGATCATTAAAACCGATGAACGATGAAACGCCTTTCTTGAATGCTTTGATCGCCTTGTGAGATTCAACTCTAGAAATTACATTTACAATGATAACAAATGTTAAACGACATGATTATAAATAATAATTACACGGATGACAAACTGAGCTGCATCGGAAGAGCCGAAAGATGATGGCTTTCGGTAAGAGTTTGCAGCACATCGTACGTTAAATGTGGTACACATCCCGATTTTGTGTACAGAAGGCATAAAGGAGTTTCTAAAACTTTGTCAGCATGTTTTCCTTTTTCTAAGGTTATCTGCCCTAATCTCGATCCCAATTTGCCAATATTTTCGATTGAAATTTTCATCTTCCAGTGTTTACGTTCAAGTACAAGCACACGTGGGCGCAACCATATTTAATTTTCAGTTGTGGGCGGGACCGGTCGTGATCGGGTCAAAGCAAGGCGGCAACGACACTTCCGTTTCCGTGTAAACAAAGTGTTCTTCGATTCTTGTCCTTGGTCGTAGGTATAATGGTTTATCTACATTTTCCGTCGGCTTTAACCGAAGAAGAGCAAATGTTGCAAAATAAATATCAGAAACTACGCAAAAAAGTATCTAAAATTATAAAAATTACAAACCGAATGTGAATTTAAAAAACGTTTCATTTTGTCTCGTAGAAAAAGGCGTTACAACAATTGAAGGCACCGAAGCCAGAGCCAGAAAAGCAGCCAATTGTGATTAAAAGACGTAAGAATTCGATCATTTTTTAAAGAGTTTTTTTTTACTAATATTGCTTTTTTTATTAATCAGCATTCGAAGCTAAAGATGCTAAAGAAGCTGCCAAGAAATTATTGAAGTCCGGGGTAGGATATATTAAGCAAAAGAAATTTAAATGAAGGTAATGAATTATTATTTTTCAGGCAATTAGTGCTATAAAAATTGAAAACAAAAACAAAACGGGATTCAAGAGATCGAAAAATTTGGAAAGAAAACTAAGCACGACAGAAAAAGCGCAAGTCAGTGGTTATCAGCCATTTCAACCGGCGCACCAAAGTGACGAAGAGGAAAAAGAAAGCGCGCAAACAACCGTATATGTTACAATCTAACTTAGAGAAATATTTCTTTATTTTAATTATTTCTATTATTTTAAATTACAGCCGACTAGTGGACGACCCACCTTGAAAAAAGCCCTGTACGAAAGCTTCGTAAGTGCTCGTGACGCTCGTGATTCTCGTGAAAATCGAGATGGGAAAATGGAAAAACCCAAACAAGGAAATACGATTTACGTTCATGGATTCGGCGTTACTGAAGAAATATTACGGAATGCATTTTCAGACTTCGGAAATATTATTAATATATCGATGGAAATCGATAAGAAGTAAAAAAAATATATATATTGAATACGGTAATTATTATTTCTAACAAATTTTCTCAAATAAATTTATTCTTCCAGTTGTGGATTCGTCACATTCGAAAATATGAAGAGTGCAGAAAAGGCTATAAATGAAGTATGAAGTCGATAAAATCTATAAATTTTAATTTTTAATCATTTCTGGTTGTATAGATGGACAGTTGCATGGTATCTGCTATCCAATTAAACGTCTCCTTGGCGAGGAGGCAGCCAAGTATTGAAACTACATCCGATGCTTCGACCTCCAGTTGGACACAAATTGGTGAATTCAAATAAACATAATCAACATTTTTTATTCATAATATTTATAAATATATACATTTTTGTCCTTTCAGCTACTATTAACTCCCAAAAAGGAACGCACAAAGATACGAGAGAAATGGTCGTGTATGAAGAAGACATTTTTTGAACGTGTGGCATTATTTGTATGGGAATCTTATTTTCTCAAGACGCTTTTTATTTTTCTAATTTAATCTTCTTGCAGGTTTCAGCAGACGCATCTATTTCCGCTGGTCTTTTGATCACCCAACTGTCGAGTAGTGAGGGTTTCTTAACTGCCTTAATGCTAAAACAAGAAAACAGGAAGTGACAACCGATACATTTATTGTATAAATGTACTCCATATTCACTTGACACTTAAAAAAGGTTGAATGCATTCGGGTGTGTTATTACGAACATTATTCACGCATGTTGAAACACGATAATGTTTAACATCTTCAATCGGTTTCAACTGATCAATGGCCTAATTCATTATTGTAAAAAAAAAAAAAATACAAATTAAAAATGAAAATAAAATTGAAAATAAAATTATTGAAGTCGTAATACCATTTGGGCAGTAATGCTTCCACAATTCAGCCAATCTGCAATGGCTTTTTCGTTTTCTAAAATGGCCTAAATGGATTATTTGTTAATTACATAATTTCTATTTTACGAGCCACGTAATTACTGGCATTCTGTCATGAATGTGCGCAACTGTTTTCGATGCAGGCACCGTGATGACAACATAGCCACATTTTTCATCTTCGCCCTGCAAGATTCATTTAGCGTAATTAAGGAAAGCCAATTTCCTCGTTACGAAAGCTACTTTAATTTTTTCATAAATCCCAGCCATTGCGAGCAAATTTGGACGTTTTTTCTCATCATCTTCAACTTTCCACGCTTGATGAATTACGAAGCCGTCTTCTTGCGGCATATGGAAAAAATAGGGCTCTTTGACTTTTCCTTGTCGAAACCATTCGTAATATCTAATTACGAGGAAATGTATCAAATAAAACACTCGAGTTAACATCAGTAATTCGATTGGGATTTTTACCCATCAGCTAATACTACGCAGCGATTTCCTGCTTTGAGTGGGAATTTGAAAGTATTCTTTTCCAACAACGTCTCGCATCTTGCGTTGATCACTTGGGTAGGTTTAGACCCAAAACCAAAAATATTCAAACCCCAAGTCATAGATTGCAAAATCCTTTCAGCTTCGGATGAACTATCTACATCTTTATTTGAAATTAATACTGGTCTGGAAAATAAAACAATCCTGTTGAAAAACAAAAGAAAAACCAAGCATAAATTGAATTACGAGTGTCTCGTTGGACCCAAATTGTAACTCGGAAGGTATTGGTCTTGATTAATCCACCGAGGAATTACTTGGTTCCCGTGTTGATTCGTATAAGTACAACATTTGCGAATGTCATCGGGTTGTAAAGTGCTATAAATAAAATTAAATGTTTTGTTATTTTTCAATGTCATTAACATAAAGTCAATATTGTGTACCAAGCAGTTCTACCACACATGACGAGTTACGTAATCAAGCGACGGGAAATTGTTGCGTAAGAAAATGTTTTTGTTGTTTCGTCACACAGTGCATGAATGTATTTTTCTGAGAAGAAAGCGAAAGTTTCTATCGGTCGTATCATTTACAAACTAAAATTTTTGTTTTGATTACTAACCAAATCCGCCATTTGTGTGACGTATAATTTTCTCAACCAATTGCACAACTCCACTTAAAATTCGAATTTTGATTCTAAAGCGAGTTTCGATTGGTTTAAGCAACGGTCACGTGAGCGACTAACATATCGATAAGCCGTGAGTCAGTGCAAGTGGATTAGATTTCTTGTAGCTCGCGACAGTTTTCTCAGATTGGTGTTTTTTATTTAAATATCTGACGGAAATTTTAATGCCAAATTTAAAAACGATGTCTTAATATCAGTTTCGTTTTATTCCATAAAATCGGTTGAAGTAGTTTTATTCATAACATTGAAAAGTTGTTGGATTTCAAAATGGCGGACTTGGGCACAAGTTTTGGGCAGGTACGCAAGTTAACCGTGAATTTTAAAAACTAAAACGTGAAAAATCTAAAGATTTATTTCCAACATTTAGGAGGACCTACTGCGGCAATCGACTTTCCAGGATCTGTATTTAAAGTACGGATTTCAGCCCGATTTCTCGGACGGCTATTCGCTGCAACACAAACTGGAAGTTTTAAAAGATCAGATGAAAAAAGAAATCAGGAAGGAATTAAAAATCAAAGAAGGTGCCGAAAATTTGAGGAAAGTCGCCACGGATAAACGAAGCATTGCCAACGTGAACTCAATTTTGAAAAAAGCCAACAACAAACTACAAGAACTTCAAGAAGATTTACACGAGATGGATTCTCATATTTTGATGACGCGAGGTCAAGGTCATGCCACCTTAATTGGGTCCAATTTAAACGGCATAGGTGAGATACGCAATTTGCCATACTTATTTCACGAGATAAACGATGACCTGATTTATTTTCATATATTTTTTTTAATTCTGTATTGTCTACTGGCAAAAATCCAGATGTGAATGCAGTTCACGTTTGGATTTAACTGCCCTAAATATTCATATTTGATTTTATGATACTCATGTAATGGTTTCACATCTATTTTTAATCGCGTTTTGATAACTCGCATTATATGTATCGCAGTAAAATTGAATTTACACTTGTTGTTATTTTTTTGGGAAGATTTTTTATATTTTGATAATTGAATTTCGAATTACAATGTGTCATGTTGGCACAAGTCCAATACTACTCACTGAAAGATTAGTAACCTTGAAAAACGTGGCATTTGTGGAAATTACTTTCGTTTGCTATCATTCAGGAAATCGTTTTCAAAATCCTGCACCGTAACTACTCGCGAGTTAAAGGATTTGGACATCAAAAAGAAAGGAATAATAATAATAATAATAATAATAATGTGACAATGCGAAATTAATTCATGCGAGGAAATGGTATTTTTTTTTTTCAAAAATAACATTTACATCGCTATCTATACTTATCTTATCTGTCTATATAAAAATAAATTGATGTTTCATTTTTACTGCATCTGAATATTTACTAAACTATCATGTGACCTTCAATTTTTCAGTTCCTCCCTCGGAACTGTCAAACACATGCTATATGTCAAACGAAGGGCACAGAAAATAAATCTATTAATTTATTAATTTCCATTTAAAAAAAAAAAGAATAAAAACTTCAATGGAATTAACTTTTATTTTATTTATAAAAATGATGATAAATTAGATTTGTTTGACTGCTCAGTTTAATTTAACATAGAATTACTTGTTCTGGCAACAAGTAGCAGCAAATAATGTGAGAAGTGCAATAACCTTTTGGTCGGTGTGAAGGTTGCGTTTGGTTGGCCAAAGGCGATTAAAATATAAAGTAAAATTGCATACTTTTAAAAGGAATTAATGCCAATTGTTCGTTGAGGTTCGTTTACTTCGCTGCATTCGATTTAAAGTGACTGACTCTTCCTTTTCCCTCTTGTTTAATGTGATTTTTTTATTTCAAGGTGCCAAATATTTAATAATTTTACGGTAATAAATGAGATAATAAAAATTAATTCATTTCCTCATTGCAGATGTCGGTCTTTTAGCATTAAATAGAAATGGTAATGAAAGAGATGTACCTTTATCAGCAGTGGACCAGAGACTGCAAGCACTGGAAAAACAACTGAATATTGAACTAAAGGTATAAAATATTCAGTGATAAATGATATTTATTTTTATTTTGTTATTATTTTTCAGGTGAAACAAGGTGCTGAAAATATGATTTTAATGTACAATGGTGGTTCGTCGAAGGATAGAAAATTATTAGCTGAAGCGCAACAAATGTTGGCCGATTCTAAAGCCAAAATTGAATACATTCGAATGAGAATTAATAAGGCCAAACAATGTGGAGATGATCTAAATAGCAGTGGAGATAATCTCAGTAAATGTCACGTATTTTGTTGTTGATTTGCCAAAAAATTTTAAAGATAATTTTTTTTTTGTTTCTTAGCAGACAGAGAAAACAATTTGATGACGTCGCTCGAAGTTAGAATCGAAGAATTGCGACACCACTTAAGGATCGAGACTGCTGTATTAGATGGCTCAAAAAATGCCATAAAACTATTACAAAGTTCCAGATTTCCAGATAAAAAAGCTCTGCAAGAAGTGAGTCCATTGATTTTTTTTCTTCCTCCTTCCATATTTTAATCAGTTATTGGTAAAAAAAAATAAATAAATAAATAAATTACTTCCAAAAATATTACTTTGGGACGAAAATTGATTATTTTTGGAAAGATGAAAACACAAGACTAAGATTAGAACGATCTAAAAATGTCTTTGACGTTGCTCGGAGTTTCATTTAGTGAATGAGTCCATTTTCATTATAAAGAGGCGCGTTTAAACCTACCCTAGACAATTATAAACAACATTAAAAATATCCCCCTAATTTAAACTATAAATAAATAAATATCAAACAATGTTTACTCAAATTCAAGTAGTAAAAAATCCAAATTGAAAAAATAAAAAAAAATCACTGCCCATAAAAAGATGTGTAACATCCAGTTTAGCCAGTATTTTTTTTTTGTTTTTTTTTACATTTATTTTTATTTTCTTTATTTTAATTTGGGCACGCGCCAAACGTGCAAATAGAGGGCAAACAAGTAAAGCGACATTGAGTTTAGCAATGGCGGCACCGCAAGAATGGTGCTTTAAAGCCAGAGTTACGGTCACGCCGCACCATGTAGCGTGTAGACAAGATGGAAGAGGTGTTAGTGAAAGCGGGTTGAGAATGGAATGTTCATGGAGTCCGAAAATGGCTCCTCCAACCATTTCTCTAACACCTCACGTGATTCTGCGAAGCCAAATGCCTTCCTACCGCGTGTCGAACTTGCCGGCGAGGCCGAAATCGTATCACATGGAAGGTTTTGATGTATTTGAACCGAAATTAAGGGCGAATAAGGAGCAGAACGCGAAGGAAGTTCGATTCGAACAGGTTGGTTTCGAGGAGAAATGTGTTAAAAGTACTTTGAATGCAAATGTGGCACGGTGTGATGATTCGCTCGGTGCGAGAAGCTGGGTTCGCAAACCGTACACAAAATGCCGGAGCGAACCGTTGATCGGATTGACTCAGTTTGATCAGTTGCCGCCGCCGCGTCCGCCTGCCGATCGCCCGATTCATTCGCCCGATTTGTGTTCCACTCACATGAGCGGTCGAGGTGCTTTTAAGACGTTCAGCTCGCATTTTTGCACTCACGTTGCCGAAAAGAAGGAATTGTTTATAAAAGATGAGGATGAAGTTGCCGGTCCTAAATTTAGGCTGAAACGAAGATCCCCGGAAGCGTGCGATTATTTGGACGCGATTAGGAGGAAAAGTGCACCCGAAACGATTAATCGAGCACCTGTTGAGGTGTTGAGGAAGAGTTTGGGGGCTTGCAAGTACGGTGAAACGAGACACGCGTCTGGAGAGTTGTTGGGGAGTGGGAAAAGTGATAGTTTTGTGCGTGCGCAGACTTTTGGTCGGGTTTTGACCAATATGAGAAAACCTGGTCATCATGTCGGACCGGCGCGGAATAAGTTTTGCGAATGTGAACACTGTCAGAGATATTTTGCAACTAAGGGTGGAAATGTAGGTAAGATTGGATGGAAATAAATGTTTGTTTTTGTCTGTATTTTTTTTTTTTATTCCTTAAAATGTGTTTTATTTCGAGGGAGTTTCATTTATTTTGTTGTGTTTTTTAGGCTCAAGGGAGTTTGTCTGAATCCAGTCAGAAGTTGGATCTGATCAGACGATCGCTCGAAGTTCGGAGTAAGGAATTGTCGCCGTCATCCCCGAAGCAGGACATTTTGAGAAAAGAACTTGAATCTGCGCAAGCTGCTAGTTTAAGTCCAACCATATACACATCGATATCATCCTACACGAATAGCAGTTTAAATACCAAAGAAACACCGCTGCAGTCGTTCACCACGTCGCTATCCAAACCTGCAGCTGTCACTGGGAAATTAGAAGTTCGGTAATGATGTTTGGTTGAGGAATTTATTTTTATTTTTTTAATTTTTATTTATTTAAATTTTTTTTAAATTTAGATTGTTGGGTTGTCAAGACCTTTTAGAAGATGTGCCTGGAAGATCACGTAGGGACAGTTCCTCGTCCAGTCCCGGTGATTTAAAGAGTCTAATGAAAGCGACCAGGGCTGTGACTGGCCGCAGCTCAAGTAAGTCGTACAGCATCAAGGAAGAAACGTCCAGTGAGTAGTTGTTCTTATTTTGTTGGTTTTGTTGTTGTTATTGTCTTTCTTGTTGTCGCGTTGAATTTTATTATTTCTTCCTTTGATGCATGGTTTGCTGAAATTATTCATATTGGTGTTTTTTATTTTTATATTTATTATTATTATGCATTTGAATAGTTTTAAGTTTTATTTTTTGACACTATTTTACTAACTGCATGTTATTCTATCAAGAAATATTTGGATTGGCCGAGGATAGAAAAGTTTTACGAGGTGAGAGTTAGTTCTAAGTGTTAGATAGCATAATTACTTTTCTCTGTTTGCTTTGCATGCTTGCACATTACAATGATGGAGTGATAAGAAATTGTTACGTTGCTGTGTGATGAATTGCATAAAAGATTAAACGATTAAATTAAAAAAGAAAAAAATAATCTAATATTAAATGGGAAATTATATATTTGTTTTTTTTATTATTTATTAATAATTTTTTTTTTTAAAAATTGCAGATGAAATTATGGCTGTATTAAAATTGGATAACGTCAATGTTGGTCAAACATCATGGAAGCCGTGCAGCCAGCAAGCTTGGGACCAACGTTTCAGCATCGATTTAGACCGAGTACTTGAAATGAATAAAGACTAAAATTAATAAACTAATTAATTAATTTAATTTTAGTCTAGAGAACTGGAAATAGACATTTATTGGCGAGATTGGAGGTCGTTGTGCGCAGTGAAATTTTTACGGTTAGAAGAATTCATCGATGATGTTCGACACGGAATGGCGTTGCATCTCGAACCGCAGGGACTTTTGTTTGCAGAGGTTGCCTAAATTAATTTTTATTTGCAACAAATAAATAAATAAATAAACTTGAGATAAATGGAATTCTAAATGAAAAAAAATTAAACATCTTTATCAGTTATTAAAATCGCATAAATTTTTTTCTCCTTCCAATTTCAGATCAAATTTCTAAATCCAATGATATCGCGAAAACCAAAACTCCAACGCCAGAGGAAACTTTTCAAACACAAAGAGAAGAATTTCCTTAGGCCAGGGCAAATGAACATCAATGTGGCCACGTGGGGTCGTCTCATGAAACGCGCCATTCCTCAAGCGTGTTCTGAGAATACAACTACAAGTCCAACTCATCAGCCATTAACAGGTTTTTTATTTAAGTTTTACTTTATGATCACAGTAGTTTCTTACGTAATAATATTTTTTCTAGCGACAACATCAACTCCGTCCAGTCGCCCATTACCATTATTACCCAGGAATGTATTCGACTCGCCGGCAACTGATGACAGAATAGATTCGAGAATCAAAAGACCTTTAGCACCACCGCCACCACCGCCTCCACCAATTTTGGGTGAAAATGACGTTCAGGTTAGTAATTTATGGAATTTTAGTATTGGTTTTATTATATTTCTGATTTTTCTTGTTGTTTTTATTCAGGATGCATTAAGTAAATTTGATTTTCTTCGGGACGAAACGTCTCCCGACTCGTCGCAATGCATCGAAGTCACGGAGGAAGACGATTCATTAAGGCATTCTCCTACACCCGAGCCTCTCGTCGAGTTACCCGAAGATGAAATTCCACCTCGACCGCCTCTGATGGTGAAGAAACCGATGATTAGATCAGTTAGTGACGTCGACGTCATATCACTCGGGTATTCTTCCACACACGGCACTTGTAAATGAACTCGTACTCATTTTTGTTTGTTTTCGTTTAGGAGAGTCTCGAACCATTCCATCGGAATGAGTTTAGACAATTTTCGATTCATTAGCGTATTGGGACGTGGGCATTTTGGAAAAGTAATTTTTCTCTTTTATTTTATTATTCGCGTTTGTTTACGTTTCTATTGTGTTCCGATTCTTTTTATAGGTAATTTTATCTCAATACAAAAATACAAGCGAATATTTTGCTATCAAAGCATTGAAAAAAGGGGACATCATTGCTCGGGAAGAAGTGGAAAGTCTTATGGCTGAAAAAAGAATATTCGAAGTTGCTAATTCTATGCGACATCCATTTTTAGTCAATCTTTTCGCTTGTTTTCAAACCGAGGTTTGATTTTTGAAAGTTATTTACTATGAACGACCTAATAGGTTTATTTATTTTTAATTTAGTCACATGTTTGTTTTGTTATGGAATACGCATGTGGAGGTGATTTAATGATGCACATTCACGCTGACGTTTTCACGGAACCTCGTGCCGTGTTTTACGCCTCGTGTGTTGTATTAGGCCTTCAGTATCTGCATGATAGTAAAATTATTTATCGGTAATGCATTTGTTATCGTAATTTTGAAATTTTTGATTTTTAAGAAACTACATTTGTTATTTTTTTTTGGTTTTATTTTCTGATTGTAGAGATTTAAAGTTGGATAATTTGCTACTCGATTCGGAAGGTTATGTAAAAATCGCTGATTTTGGACTATGTAAAGAAGGAATGGGATTCAATGAACGAACGGGGACATTTTGCGGCACTCCAGAATTTTTAGCACCCGAAGTATTGACAGAAACTTCGTACACTCGAGCTGTCGATTGGTGGGGACTTGGGGTTTTAATCTTTGAAATGCTCGTAGGCGAGGTAAATTTATTTATTTATTTTATAAAAAAAAAAATACTGATGATATTGTTTTTTGTTTTTGATGAAGTCGCCGTTTCCTGGCGACGATGAAGAGGAGGTTTTTGATAGCATTGTTAATGATGAAGTTAGATTTCCAAGGTTTTTATCTGCCGATGCTATTTCAATAATGAGGAGGGTAAATCTGAT
>JAQIXU010000640.1:0-27747 GCA_034701245.1 Strigamia transsilvanica | reverse complement strand
TTCGTTATACAGCATTTTGCTTTACAGCCAACTTTTCGGGAACCGATCTAGGCCGTTAACCAAGGGTTGAGTGTAATGAATTGAAGTTAGCTCAAAAATGTGCAAAATGAATTTTACCACGTAAAATTGCTGAACATACTGTATGTAAGCAATATTAAAAAAAAATAGCTAAAAATAATATGCAGTGGGACGTCGGATAAGCGAAGATCGGATAAGCGAGACTCTTGTAGTAAAAACAACCTTCACTTTAAGCACCATCCAACGAAAATGTAAAGAGAGTTATAATCTTCCTTTCATTATTTTTTAAATACCTAGCTTCATTCTTTTTTTGGGTAAATATTATTACAAAACTTAATCATATTAACTACATTTCCATTCCCAAACACAAAGATGCTTTAATTCCTTTCCCAATCAGATGGAAATCACCACTTGTGGTTTAATTATCTGGTCTCCTAAGGAGACTGCCCACTCAAACTAATTAGAATCCTGTTTCTTCAATTGAGCAACATCAAATTCATTTAACATGAGTCTCCGCTAATCAAAAGACAAAATTAGGAAGAAAGACTTGCTTCATGGTACCAAAGAGACTTGCAATTCCTTTTCCCCACTAAACAATACCATTAACAACCCCTCACCCTCTCCTCTCCCTATGAATCAGTGCTTTAATCATTCACAAAAAAAAAAAAACCCTCTCACTCTAATTACACTTTGAAAACCCACCAATCTAAATGAAATGCATATTGACCCCTATTAATCACAGGCCCCTTCTGCTGTGATAACCACAAGTCAAATGTATCCTACATCTAATATATCATCAAGCTAACTAATTAAAAGTCCAAATCAATCCATTTCCTCACTATTTATTGTTTGCCACATTTCTTTCTCTTTCTACCCATTTGGCCACCATCCAGAAGACAATTCCCTTTCCTGGCCCTTAACTGTGGTCATTCATAATCCAGACCTGACATTGACCACAAGCGTCTGGCTCACCAGGAGCCATGATAGCAGCGTTGCATCTTGCACATCAAGCGCTCAAGGGGAAGAGGTGAAAGCTCCGTTGATGGGGAAAGCAACCAACATATTCTGTGCCGGAGATAAACAAAGCTGATAAAACACTGGAAGATACCCCAAAGGCCTATAGATATTAAAATCTCTTAAATTACTGATAATGCAGGATAACGTCATCGGAGTAACCTTAAATTAATCTAAATCATCTAGGATGCTTAGTGCTGTGGCCTGTGTGTACCGCTAAAGGTCTGGGACATAAATTTTCAACTCTTTCTGCACCCAAACACTTTTCCGGCAGTCTAGTACGGATAGACGTTTCGGGCAAGTGGCCGTAGGTCACAGCTTGTTGTATACTACCGTCTAAATGTAAGGTTTTCATGTTAAATTTGACATTTAGACTGGTTGAAAAATGTAAACAAGTTTGAATGAATAAATTTGATTGAAATTAGGGCATCCAATTCCAGTAAACCGGTTTACCGTCCGAAAACACGACGGTAAATTTATCGGTAAATTTCACTCCATTTACCGGTAAATTCGGTAAATTTTGTGAGTTGTTTTCGAATTTTTAGGCCTAAATAATTCAATTTCTGACTTGATTTCGACTTTTTTAATATGAAAATAATTAATTTTCTGACTTAAATTCGATTTTTTAGACCAAAAAAATTGATTTTCTGACTTAATTCTGACTTTTTAGACCAAAATAATTGATTTTCTGACTTAATTTTGACTTTTTAGACCAAAATAATTGACTTTCTGATTTAATTTCGACTTTTTAGACCAAAATAATTGATTTTCTGACTAGATTTCAAATTATCTAGTCAGAAAAATTGATTTTCCAACTCGAATCTCGACGTTTAAAGACAAATTCGCACATTTCACTTAATTTTCGGCATATAAAACGATAAAAAGCAACATTTCAGCTTCATTTTCCACTTGTGGCAACTAATGGTCTAAATAAAAAAAATTGTTATTTTCATGAAATTAGACTTTTTTCATTTTTTTTTTTTAATTTACCGAATTTACCGGTATTTACCAGTTTACCGAAAATTTGAAAAAAAATTACCGGTTTACCGGAAAAAAAAATGACAGTAAATTGGATGCCCTAATTGAAATTCTCTGAAATTATAATAAATTGATTGAAATTTCCAAAATTTTATCAGGGTCTTTACATGTTTAAAACACACTTAACCAGTTTCATTATTGAAAATCCATAATCTTACATCCCGCACAAGCAGTGCAATTTCTTACCAAATCTATAGTTTAAAAAAAATTAATTGGCTCTGATGGCTTATGCATATTCCAAATTCAGATATTGTATTGTATTACTAACCCTTAGCATAACCATGACCCCTCATGCATGCCTGTGAGGTATTTAGCCATACAATTGGCAATCTGTGAAAAGACTTTCCTAACATTCCAACCTTTCATTCACACCAACAACTGGAAAACCACAGAAAACCAAAGAAACAGTACAGGAATGACAAACAATTGAGATTCGCAGCAGGTCACCCATCCAAGTACTGACCAGACCCAATGCTGCTTGAATTCTCTATCATAGTGAGAAGCGACATTGGAATTAGCATTGCCAGTACGAGTCAAAACATGAATGAAGAAAAACCCCATTTTTTAGTACACCCATACCTCGCTTTACGGACGGGATACCTTCCTGGAAAGTCGGCCGCAAAGCGAAATGCCGTATAACAAATCATGGGCCGTTCCCCCGATTTGTTATGGCAGTGTTTCCCAAACTTTTGGAGCTGCGGAGTCCTCCAAAAGCATACGAATTTTCACGGAGCCCCTAATCCTATTTTTACATAGTTCTTTTATGTCTTTGAGATATCTCGCAGAGCCCTTTGAGGTATCTCGCGGAGCCCTAGGGCTCCATGGAGCACACTTTGGGAAACACTGTGTTATGAAATTTCCAGACTTTTTGGCCGTATATCGAAAATGTTAGGCCGTAAATCGAAATTTCGCCATGATGGCACAATGCCGTTATGTCAAAAATCTGTATAAAGGGGGGGGGGGCGTATAACGAGGTATGAGTGTATAAATTTCAAATCTTCTTTGAGGGTTATCTGGAGTTCTGGTACCACAAACAATCACCTATCACCAAAATGAATGGATAAAATAACACTAGGCACATTCATAGTCAGTTAAACTTGTATAAATTTTTTAAACTAGTCTAAACGTAAGATTTTTACATGTTAATTTAGACTAGTTTAAAAACTTTAAGCCAGTCTAAATACGCCAAGTATTCTTCTTCTTATTATTATTATTATTATTATTATTATTATAAATAGAAGCATCCCTGGTCTAAAAGCATCTTTAAGTGTTGTTGATGGTTTAATGGTTTATTTTTTGTACCAGAAGCTACATCCCAACGATTTTCAATGACCAGATTGGTTCCCCACTACAGCTCTACACAATAAAAATGCACTGCTTACACACGAGACAACATCATTATATTTGTATGACCACATTTAGATTGCTCGTATCCCCGCTTGCCAAATAAATTCCACTTGATGAATAATAGATTAAGCTTGTCTTGCGAAACTGAAGAAAAAAATTTAAAACATTAGAATGTTCTCAGAAAGCTGTAAAAAATAAAAGCTACTTCAAAAGACCAATACTACTAACTTATTTTGCTTAAAACAAATCTGCAATTCTGGATATCATTAGACGGTATTACCAACCCAAAGTAATTTCTTTTTACTCTACTTTACTTATTTCCTCCATTAACCTCAGTAATGAATAAAGTAAATCTTCACGTATACACCATAACCTTGTATGTTGCTGCAATCTGACCTAATAAACAAAATTCCGTGTGTCTTATTAAGTGTAACTAACACCATAAGCCTTCAAAGAATCCAATTATGATATTTCATATTGCAGGTCTGCATTCCATCTTATTGTTGTTTCATTTTTATGGTAGTGATTGCAACCGTGATTTTTCTCCCAATTACCAACAGGTGGACTGACATAGCTTAAATTTTACAGATGGCTTAAATCCTTACTCTAATGGCTACTTCTCACCATCTGTAAGCAAGATCACGTATAATGAGGGATATCTCAAGTAAACTGATACTACATGACCTCCAAATTGGGTATAGACAGCAATCAGTATTTTGATGCCAAAATCAAACTGAAAAATTCCTGTTTCTGCACACAATAAATGCAACAAATACACTAGAACCCTGGAACCCACTAGAACACTAGATACACTGCACTTTTTTTTTGCGGTGGGACATCGGATAACACGGAATGTCGGATAAGCAAAGGCCGGATAAGCGAGACTCTACTGTAATAACATGCAGTAATAACTTCTATTGTCTGCTTTTGTGAATAAATCGGTATATGAACACCCATGTCCCCCAATTGGTTCGGATTATCGGATAACAGGATATTATACAATTTTATTCATTTATGTTTTCTGTAGAAAAAATTGAATTTAGTGTTTCGATTTGTCATACTAGGTGCAGACTGTAAATGGTATACAGTTTAATTAAACAATGTCATCGGTTCCAGACTACTACAACGCCATCCAGACTTGCAGCATCATACAGCAATTTGATTGGTTGAGCAGTTAATACCAGCATTCATCCTTAAAAATATCAACAACTTCAACTTAGAATGGTCATTTTTAAAGCTGCCAGATTTGTTTACCCTTGATCAATGCTGACCAAGGGATACGACATTCAGCAGAATCTTGGACAAAGCCGAATACAGAATCTCACTGCATCCAAATCTTTCAGAATACCTTTAAAAAAAATTAAAAGTAAATACCAAATAAATAAAAGATGTATTCACTAAAATAATAAAATCAATGACTAAACCAGTGTTCCCAAACCTTTTTTGTGCCATGTTCCACCTGAGCCTTTTTAAAATTCTTATGCCCACTATGTAACATGGTTACATCAAAAGAGTGCAGTAAGAAACAGCGCGGCGTCAAAACAGTGAGCCATTAAAATAACCTAACCCAACATAACCTAACGCGCCATTTTGTCCGCGATATTTCGCACGCTATTTTGACGTGCTGCCATTTAACACACATCATAATTTTTAATATTCAAAAACTGAATTGTTCACTGAAGAAACTTAAATGATAGGAAATTGTTGATGCTACGAACGTAGTGGACAGAAGTTACCTATACGCTCATACCTCGCTGTACGGCCGGGATACGTTCCTGGAAAGTCAGCTGCAAAGCGAAATGCCGTTCCCCCTGATTCATTATGGAATTTCCAAACTTTTAGCCGTATATCGAAAATGTTAGGCCGTAAATCGAAATTCAGCCATAACGACACAAGCCCGTTATGGCGAAAATCCATATAACGAGGTATGAGTGTACTGGATGTTTACCCAGCTTGTGTAACGACTGAGAGTCCATTTTGAATTGCCCACATTGGACTAAACTCTCCTGAATCCCTGTAAATTTTAGACATCAAGATTTTGAGTGCCGTATTCCTCGATCCAACAATTTGTTATTTCTTCCCGTGTTTTTATATCCCCGATTTTCTAGGTTCTAATTTCCCAGCAAATACTTGCTTGCTAGTCGACTGCATAATTTGCATGGAGATTGTCTAGTTTCAAGTCAATTACTTTCTAAGGATGCCCAAATAACCACAGGTTAAATGACTGCATACACAAGACTTTAAAAAATCAGACAGTTCCTCACGTTATTGCGGCTAAACATACGAAAACCAATCAGAAAATCAATATTTCCAGCTAAAATTTAGCCTTGCATTCTAAATTATTACAGCCCAACTATCACCCTAAGCAAACAAATTTTACTAAATAAAGCCCGATTTGCATATGACGATTAGGATCAGTGAGCAATTGAATTATTCATAAGTGTGTCCACTATCTTTCGTCTTTCCATACCTGCGGATGTGTAGTTTTCCATTAAAGCAGTGACCAACCTCAATTCTTCGGCGAAAGGATTTTCTCTATGGCCATTAAAGCCACGCGCCGTGTGCAAAAATATTTGCACATTTGATTCCTCAGTTTCAAACACATTTAAAAGTGCAAAGAAAAAAAAAACAATGTTTCAAAGACAATGTTAGTACAAATCCAGCGGCAACACTGCACAGAATAATTTTAAAGAATTATTGGAATATCAATGATCCGAGCACAAGAGCTTCCTTAACCCGTGGCACCACTTGCAGCATCAGCCATTGATCATTTTCATCATTTTCTCTATCTCCTGTTGAACTCCACATCAGATGCATTGGTGGATGTCAGTGGAGCTTTGGCATCATCGCTCACGCCGCTGGGATAGGAAACACGAGGAAACAAATATAAACCCTTACAACAACCCGACGTGAAGCCTAGAGCTATCAGCAACTCTGCGCAAGATGAAATGGAGGACTTTAGTTCAGTGATACATCAACACACAGCAAGGATAGAAAAAAATGACAGAAACATTGAAAACTTGTCAGGGAACATAAAAGATGCAAACATGAATAATTTTTGCAATTTGTGAATGTCTTCGTGAGACAGGGGAACGTTTAATCTCGTTATACGAGATCTCGCTTAATGTATTTTTGCGATAACGCCATTTCAAGAAAAGCGATACATACATACCGCGCTTTAAGCGGCATGCCGCTGTATCGTGGGTTTGACCAGACTGCCGGGAAACCCGGCTTAGACCTGCACCGTTTTTACCGTTTTTACGACGGTTTTTACTTGATATTAGTTGGTTGGTTGGTTATTGTTGAATAATGTTATTTAGTGGAATATGTGGTAAGATGGAATGAATAGGCGTTGTTGATGGTTTGAGTTAAAAACAGAGAGTGAACTTATTTATTTCCACTAAGGGCAATAATATGGGTAATCTTAACCAGATGTGACAAAATGGTCCCTCCAGGGGTGAAGTGAAAGAATTGTAAGAGTCAACAAAATGTAAACTAATAATATTTCCGAAAGTTGGTAATTTCACTTATAGCGGCATGCTGCTTAAAGTGGATTAACACGGTACATACAAAGGAAATTATTATATTTTGAAATTCATTTTTTAATGCATGCCCACTTACCCCCATAAATGCAAGTTCGCTTGACATTTTTCACTTTAAGCAACTATTTCTCAGAACCAATTAATCGCGTAATGCGATGAATACATGTAAAGCGCTGTGGAAGTGGGATGTTTCATTTTCCCTTTGCTCATTCAAAGCAGAACAATTCTTATAGTTTAGTGGGCCCAAGCGGGTCATCAAAATGGTAATCCTTTAGCCTGGTGTTTAAAGTTAACACTAAACAAATATTTTATATGAAATAACACACACACAGAAGAATAAAACTAATTTTCATGTAACATTCCAAACTCAAGTCATTTTTTCTACTTCGGATTTTTACTTTTCCTCATTCGTGGCATCGCTTGAATATTCATGCATGTCATCTAGATTTCAGCACATCAAAAGAAATAAAAAAAGCACTGCTAATGAAATGAACCCTTTTACAGAGATGATAATTAAACATGCTGTATAATCCAATTTATCTCAAATCAAGTTTGTTTTTAGTTCAGGAAAAAATTTCTGGCACGCTTAAAGAATTCCTATTATTGCAGATTAACACCACAACTTTTAGTGTGCAGCAATGTAAACATCCGTGCATCCGAAAAAGTGCCGCAGTTATGTTATGTCGCGCTGTATTCAGCGGCATAGCTACACTTCGCGCCCGGTATCTTGATGCTAAATTCGAACTGCACATCCCATTCTGCGCACACGATTTTCTAATTCCAGTCCTAATTTAGCCTAATATTTAGGTTGGGTCAAGTTTTTAATACTTTTTGAATTTCCTTCAGAGGCAATCTGTCCCCCGATCATTAAGCCACAGTAACTGTTATCTCCCTTACCGGTTTCCTGATAACCGGTCTACTGTGGTAATCCAAAGCTCCCATCTGCCCATTGCCTCTGCAGCCTCTCCAATTTCAATTTCCAAAATGAATTCTTGTGCAATGTTGAATATATTAGGGAAAACATGTTCGGGTTTCTCTATGCGACTGTAATTTTCACTGCAAGTAATAAGGCAAAAGGAAAAGAGAAAAAAAAGATGAAGGAATACCTTTGATAATGCTTCATCTCAAAACGGAGGAAAAAATTCTTCGCTCTTCCATGACATCTTATTACAGAAACATTGCATTGCCATTTCTCGTTTCCTAAGTGCTGCATGTATTTCAGTGGACTCCTCTGTGAATGTGGAAAAAAAAATGAATGAATAAATTTTACCAATTCAAGTGGAATAAATTCACAGCAAATTTATATGCCATCTCATACATTAGACAGTAGTTTTGGAAAATTACTAACCCGACCCAAAAGATAAATTTAAAAATTGTAATAAACTTTTGAAACAAAATTAACCCGATCCAATGTGAAATACAAAATATGTCCCCTGTCTTACAACAGTGCCTAATAGGAAATCTGGCCCTGTGGGTGACAATCGAGAGAGAGTCTGCTAGGCATTCAAACGGGAACGCTACCGTCGCTGTAGCAAATTTGGTTCTGCTAGGCATTGCCTAAATAATAACATACACAACAACTCTTCTTATTTTTTATGTGATTTTTATGATGTTATTTATCACGCATATCCCGCAGCGTGTTTATACCACTTGCAGTGTGACTTCGGGGCTTTAATTCTACAATTTTCTGTAAAGGCGAAATACCTAAATACAGTGTTTGCGGCAGGCAATTTTTCTGGGTCTTTGTTCCACGTGCGATTAGAAATAGGATGAATATTTCCAATTGCGACCCTCGCACTTAGAAATTTTAATGTTTTTTTTTGCATAAAGATGGGGAATGTGGAAACCACATCACACCTACATTAGAGAGGTTCTGCTAAGTGTTCTAACGTCAACACATGACATCTAGTACCGGAAATCGTCATCAGTTTGTGTGCTGATGTCATAGAGGCGAAGCTTATCTCCACATTTTCCAGTCAAACCGTCCCATTTACAATGTGAAAAGGCCTATCCGGACGGTGTATCGTTTCATGTGTTTGATTCTATTTTTTGTTTTATGACAAAATAGGAAAGTTTGTATTAAATAAATTCAAAATGGATAGGATATCTCTGAATTAAAATTGGTGGTAGAATTAAAATACAAAATAGAGTTTTTTAAATTATTAGTGTTATTATTATTATTATTATTACTATTATTATTATTATTATTATTATTATAAATATTATTTATTTTAATTATAAAATTTTGCAATTTGGAGCAATTTATTTTTCGTTGGCACTGTTTAGTCAACGTTGTTTTGTTGACGCCAAGAAGAGTCTAGAAGAAGACAGTGGCCGACGTTCGTGCCCCCCTATGAACGCCTGGCAGAACCTCTCTAATAAGAGCACCTGGGGGTACTTTTCGTAGTCTGAGCATCACTCATGACATGCTGCGCAAGAAGTACAGAAGTAGGCATGTGCGCAGGGCAACATGACCACTGTCTTGTCTTCTATAAGAAGTAACTACATTTTTATACTAATTTGAGACCCAAAATATTAGTACCCTGTAATATAAGTTTGCAGTGGCAGATCTAGAGTTATTGGGGCTCTGAGGTTAGGGGGACCCTCACCACATTTTGTGGGGCCCTCAACATACTTGCTTACACATATATTGTATACTTTTTTCACATGCATATTTTTTCATGGGGCCCCTGCTGGGTAGTAGATCCGCTCCTGTAAGTTTGTACAGTTAGACAAAGCTTTCGACCTTGCGGTCATCATCTATTTAAGGCAATGTGACTTGAATACACAAGTCTCTTTAACATAAAGCAACAATTGACTTTCTTTTTCTTCATCCATTTACAAGTTAGACCACCAGCAGCAATTTTAGAGATTACCCAAAAGTAACCAAAGCTCTATTTTAGATGCTTTCGCTCCGAAGCTCCACAAGATATCTCCAAAGGCTCTGGCAGGTTGGCATTATTACCATAAATATATATACAGTAGAACACCGATTATCGGAACACCGATTAAGCAAACAGTGCCATGTTCCAGACCACTTGTCTAAACATGTTTCAGTGTACTGTTGTCCCAGTCCTATGCTGACCGACTATGATGTCTGATTATGCGAACAAATCAGTTTTATGAACACCTGTGTCTCCTAATCAGTTTCGTTAACCGGCGTTCTACTATACTGTACAATCAGTGGGCCTCTCGACTTCCACATAAATTTTAATGCTTGTAAAGGACTAAGGAGCCAAAAAAGTTTGTAAACCACCAATTGAATTACCGATTTAAAGATACAGTCGAAACTCGTTATAACTAACCGCGTTATAACGAATTTTTGTTATAACGAATTTTTGTAAATGACTTACTTGATTGGTCGACCATAGAACACCATGTTAAAAAATTTCGATATAACTAACTCATTACGACGAACCGATTTCTCGGGTCCCTTGCGATTCGTTATAACGAGTTTCGACTGTAAAAGAAAAACCAACAATTCACATCTAACCACGACTGATTATTTCTTAATTTCATTTCCCTTATTCCATCCCACCTTTACCAATAACAAGAAAAAAAGGAGGAAAAAAAAAACCCTAGATTTTATTACTTGTTTATAACTCACTTTACCTCCCAATCCCCACAAAAAAACATGGTGGTCTCTCCAAAGAATTGACTTCCACTCGCAATTCTTTCGTTCATTTTTTCCCCAAACCCACAAGTTGAGGGACTTCATTACCGTAATGAACCAGCCATTACATTTCCCTTCTTTTTTCCCTTCCTCCTAACAATCCTCCAGCCAAATTCACAACTAATTTGTTGCCCTTGCCCAACAAACATGGCGACATCTATTGGCCGACAACCGAGATCGGAAACGCGCCTTATCTCAAGCCGCTCACGCTGACAAGTGCAGGTGGTAATGCATGGACGAGTTGCGTCGAGATCTCATTTAAACAAATGAGATATTTATCCTTCGGGTTGGAGCTCTTAAACAGAAAGAGGTGAGGCGAACAAGATTAAATCATTAGATGAGCCTTGGCAGGAAATGCGTTAATGCGAAACAGGAACACTTTTATCAGTAGTTGCAATCCGATCGATTGGTGTGAAGTACGTTTGATAACAAGTGACAAACTCTGCGGCCAGCACTCAAAACATAAATAAAAGAGGTTGGCCACTACCTTCTTTTCCCGTCACTCCTTTCAGAGCGGGAGGAGGATAATTGAGTGTGCAATTTCCCTGCTGCATTGTGTTCGGCGACACAATGCGTTCGGCAAACAGGTGTAGGCTTCGAACTAATGCTGAGCTCGATTTGGTAAAACTAATCAAATTAATTTAATAAAAGTGTTGCCTTTTGGCGCTATTGTTGTTTCGTGAGGCATTATTGCCGTTGCCGGCCTTGTTTCTCTCTTCTTGAATGAACCCTGTTTTCTTGTGCTAAATCGACAAAAACCATTCAGTTTCAAATAGTGAATGATTTTTAAGTGATTTGAGGGTGAAATTAACTAAACTTCCCATAAACATAAAAGAAATATTGAAAAATTAATCCAAAGTTTCATTTATTGCATTAAAGACAACTGAGCATTAAATTTGCACTGCTTTTTCGACGGAGGTTCATTTTAGCGACTCACTTTAGCGACCAAAATTTTCACCGGTACGTTTTAGCGACGTATCACTTTAGCGACGATATGTTTTAGCGACGCTAAAATGATCATTCCACGCTTTTTCTTCTTTTTTAGCCCGACAAGAGTGCCGCAAAATTTTTTTAGCCCGACAAGGGTGCCGCAGTGAAAAAAGTTTGAGAACCACTGCCCTAAGAATATGGGCTGGTGGGGTGTACTAACAAGAACTGAGACTTGTTTCATCCTGCACTGCATTCACACAACACTGTAGATAGATACCTGTGTGGACTTTTGGGCCGCCGTAGATCTATGCCTATAGTTTGCACCCGGTATCTTGATGCCAAATTCAAACTAAGCATCACATTCTGTGCATGCATTAACATGCCAATTGTCAAGCTTGTTGTACACAAAAGACAATATTACATTGTTAACCTTCGCATAGCCATGGCTGGTTACCACACGTCGCAAGCCGTGGTCGGTCATTTCTGTCTCCTTTTGAAAAATCGTTCTGCGCATATGCACAGTCTTAGTTTTCCAGATGCAATCGCATATTTCCTGGCATGAGTACTTGTCGTAGCAGTTTCTTTACTTGCAAAATGAAACTTTAATTTTCCAATCATATATACGAGTAGCTCGCAAACTGTTGGCTTGAATTGAAATTGTTGCATCCCATCACTAATATTAGTTTAACATGATTAAAAGTGTGTGTTGGATGCTTTTTCAGTTTTAATATCATGATTGCTATGCAGATAATCAATAATTTAATAAGTCAGCCGCGAAAAATTATTGATCTGACTAAATCCCAAGAGGTCAGCGTGTTAATCTACGCCCGGAATCTTGATGCCAAATTCAAACTGCGCATACAAAACCAATAATAATTTTTAAAAATGTTGTGCTTTGTAGCAGTCGTAATTTACAGTCTGAGTCTGGTATCTCAATGCCGAATTCAAACACTAGGCACATTCATAAAGTCATTTAAACTTGTTTATATTTTTTAAACCATCTAAATGTTAAACTTTGTGTGTTAAATTTGACTTTTAGATTTATTTAAAAGATTTAAACCAGTTTAAATAACTTTATGAATGTGCCTACTAATTTCCATTTTTTGCACACGAACGTCGGAAATTGTTTCTTGCATACAAATGATTTTGCTACAACAATTTATGATGTTACAAAATTGTAGGATTTTGTTACAAAATTGTAAGATTTGGACTTTGCTGCAAAAAATTACGATTTTGCCGAAATTTTCTACGATTTTGCTGAAATTTTCTACGATTTTGCTAAAATTTTCTACGATTTTGCTGAAATTTTCTACGATTTTGCTGAAATTTTCTACGATTTTGCTGAAATTTTCTACGATTTTGCTGAAATTTTCTACGATTTTGCTATAACTTTAGAATTTTGCTACGATTTTTTGAGTTTCTTAAGATTTTTTCAGATGTTTTAGAATTTCAACCAATTTTAACAGTTTCTTTTAGTATTTCAAGCATTCTTTTGGGATTTTTAATATACCAACCATTTTTTTCGGATTATCAGGATTCCCGAGGGTAAATTTCAAGGGATATTTGAACTTAGAAATTCCAAATCGCGAACTCGAGATCTCCGGCAATCCGGCATTGGCCGCAGCCTCGATTGCGCGCGCATCACCATCACCAGAGAAAAATGGCGCCGTTTTTGCCAAGACAATACCGTCGACGCAACACCTCAAATCACACCACCACATCGCATCACGCTGACAAACAATTATGTTCATTTCCAACCGAAAACATTACTAATGACCAAACAATAAAAATCCACCCAAATTCCTTAAAACAAAACTCACCGCAACCGTAACAAAACCATCACCGAACAGCACCCATTTCTCCCCGACACCCACAAAAATGGCGGCCAACAAACACCGCCTTGTGGCAAAACCAAGCAACAACGCCACCAACATGGCCACCACTCAAACCACCAATTCAACCACCTCAAATTTGCATTTCCCTCCACACAAACACAAAACAAAATCCCCAAAACAACATTTCCCAAAACTTACTTCACTTTACCACATTTCTACCATTCCACCATCTGTTGCAACTGCAATTAGAACCAAGCTCAACCTCTCACCTTTGTTAGTCCATTAATTCCCATGAAACAACACAGAATTAATAAACCCATCCAAGACAAGACTCCCAATAACCCAACCAACATCCACCTTTAACTTCACATTCCACCAACATCAATATATGAAACTCTTAAATTTCATCAACTAATCCATATACACAGTCGCCTTTGCTGGCAGCAACATCATAAAATCTTCCATTTCCAAAACACTCCATAGAACCTTGTCGAATAATTACTCATTTTACGACGTGCTAAACTCTAATAACAGCCAATGCTACTTAATAATAAAATCCAAAAAAGGGAAAAATAATCATTATAACCCTTTGGAGCCAAACGGCAGGGCTAGGTTGGATGATTGACGGTGTCTGACCCTCCCAGGAGTTATTGGACGCCGTCCGATCATTAGCTGGGGCTTAATTAATCCGGATGAGTCGGTGGGGGAATAAGTGGATGCCACCACCGACTCTCATCAGCGGTTTCATCCGTGTATCCGCTGAGACGCGCATGGATGGACTTAATCATCGACAACAGCCCGGTAGAATTTAAAATTAATTTTTGTCTGTCGGTGTGATTCGGGTGCCTGGCCCTGGGTCCAATTTATGGGGGTTAAGAGAAGCATAATAAAGAAAAGAAAGGGTTGGCCCGGTCTTGATGTAGTCCTACATCAAGACCAGGGCTGTCCTAATATGTTTAAGCACCCTTTCAATACGAAGAGGTAATATCAACAAATGGATAATTGGATTCGAAGCGGTAATCGCCACGAATAAGGAACGCGCAGGGCCAGATTTAGGTATTGCGGGGGCCCTAAGCACTTGGGGCCCCGTCCCAAAAAAAAGTTTCATTTTCAGATGCAAAGACGTCCATAAATTATAACAAGCAACAAGCTGTTAGTTAGGGTAGCACGTCAAAATAGCGCGAACCAAACAGCACACGTCAAAACAGCGCGGAAACAATAGCACGGCGTCAAAATAGCGCGGCTTCAAAACAACGCGGCGTCAAAACAGCGCGGCATCAACATAGCCTAATTTAACCTAATTTTGGGTTAGGTGGAGTTAGTTTAGGTTACTTCAGGTTAGTTTAGGTTGGGTTGGGTTGGTTTAGGTTAGTCAGGGATCGGCAACCTTTCGAGACGTATGAGCCAAAAATTACAATTAACAAAATTTCCCACTTTTTAAAGAGCCACTAATTGAAAAAAATCGATTAAAATATCGATAGAATCGACTAAAAAAATCGACTGAAATATCGATAAAATCGATAAAATCAACTAACTGGAGAGCCGCATCTGGACATCGAAAGAGCCGCATGCGGCTCGCGAGCCGCAGGTTGCCGACCCCTGGTAGGTTAGTTAGGTTTTTATGGCGCGCTGTTATGATGGTGCCCCGTTTTGACGCCGCGCTGTTTTGACGCGCGCTGTTTTTGCCGCGCTTTTATGACGTGGAACTGTTAGTTAGGTTATAAAACTCAACAAGAAACTAAAGTAGGTGATTGGCAACCTGCCTTAATTCAACTACAGCAATTCCTGGTAGCACCACGATGGCGCTGCCAAACCTTTCCATGTAGCCACGGATCAGTGGCATTTCTAGTTACTTTTTGCTTTATGTCTAAACGCTAAGCTACCACAGAATCGTTATATCCGGAGCTAAGTCTTGTAATTTTGCCAAATAAAATCTAAAGTAATCAACATCTTTTCATGGGAAATAATGGGATTTTTTTCGAGGGCCCCAAACAACAATCGCAAAGCATGTGACCAAACTTAAGGGCCCCACAATCGCGGGTCCTTACGCTGTGGTTTCTTCAGCCTGATGGTACTCACCCAGCACTTTGCACACAAGCAGATGTAGGAATGCAGATCTAAGGGGCTTCGAACACTCCACGCAAGATGCTGAGTTTGTATTTTAGTTGACAAAACTTGTACAGTCATTGAGTAATATGGTTTTTTTCTTCTTGCAAACAAAGTTAACTAGGTATTTACATTAAATTTGAATATTCTTTTTACTTTCACTTCACTTGACCTTTAAACACATTTATTATACACAGATCAACAACCCTGCTCTTTCAACAGATTTCCTGAGCGTGCACTTCATTCTAATCGCCTTGCTCCACTCTTTCGCCTGGAGGAATAGGCTCCTTTACTAGAGACGCTGGCGTCTGCTAGCGAGACCCTTCTTACTTGCTGTGTTCAGTGTCAATTCCCCATCCACGCACCATTGCGTCCGATCAGGAGGCGGCCAACCGAAAACAGATGCAAGACACTCACATTGAATGGAGGATTCAACAAGAAGATGTGGAGTTAGCAATATCACATGTGAAATAGCTGCATTATTTAAATTCAAGATGAGCTATTCAAACTCTTAGAGAATTAAAGGTCAAGTCCACCTATGACAATAGAACAGTTGCACTTGTTGAAATTTCTACCATTCAATGTGTCTGTCCACAGACTTATAGTGAGAAAGATATCAAGATAATCTCCCAGACTCCTGATATTATCACAGGTAATACAGTAGGTGCATTCCAAAAGTCTAAAACTCGTTTTGGGTGTTGTGTTGGTAAGTGTAGTGTAAGCCAGTGTTAGCAGTTGTTTAGGAATGTTCCTAATCCAAGGTCGTGTTATGACCGTGCAGAGGAAGGATTTCACCCAACCGGGAGAACCGGTCACATTATTTGACTACTTTCGTGTAACTGCACAGATGCCTTCAACAACAGATATAATGTTTTTATTTTGCTCGAGAAAAGAAAAACCAAGTGGCGCAAATTCCAGAAAGTTTCTGCGTCAAAGGAATAAAAAAAAGTGACTGTCAATGGAAATACGTGTAGTGCTCTGAACACGTGGAAAGTTCCCTGTCTCAGTTTTAGGAAGTTTTAATCAGCTAATGCGACACTTGTTGCACGAAACAGTCTCATTAGCTGAGCGAGACTTTTGGAATGCACCTAGTGGCGGAGCTAAACTTATTGGGGCCCTGATGCTAGGGGGCCCTCGACATACTTACTTACACACCTATACTTTTTCCACATGCATATTTTTTCATGGGGCCCCCTGCTGGGTCAGGGGCTCCAAGGCTTAAGCCTTATTTTCCTCAGCAGATCCGCCCCTGATTGGCCGCAACGGTGCTTCCCCATTGGTCGAGAATCGACAAACACCGTTAAGGTGTGTAGGTTGTGCCCGGCTCAAAGGTGCTTGATTCTCAGCTCGATTAGGAGGGCGCCATTTTAGGACAATAGTACACTTTTATGCAACATGGGGGTGCTGAATTACAACTTTGCAGAAAGAAGCTTCCTTAGGTCTTTGGCACTTGTTTACCTAGCTCAGACTTTCCACCGACAATGTTATACCTGGAAAGAAATGAATAAGAGAGAAACAAGATTCATTTCTCGCCTATTCATTTTTGAAATCTGATTCACTCAACATACTTTTTTTTATTTTTCTTTCTCATGCGTAGGTGGGTTTTGTGTTTCTTTAATTACCCAAGTTAGCTCCATCTGCTAGTGACACTTAAAATCCTGAAATGTGTTGGTAACATAACAAAACAAAATTACAGTATTTAAAAAGCTTGGCAACCTTTAATTGCCCATTAGTCGTATACTTAGTAAGAAGTCAACAACTCTGAGGATGGCCTGAATAAGCTGAAAAACCATGCAAACATTAAAGGGTTTCATTAATGGAACGATTCTTGGATTGTGTGATTGTCACAATTTTGCACTGAGGCAATTATCACTTCACTTAGCAAACGACCAATCCCATGAATAATCAACCATCAACCATTACTTCCACCACCCCACTGTTGCATCCTGTTGAAAAATCGCTCTAACACGACAAAAAAAGTTTCACTTTTAAAAAAATATCCTGTTTACCATAGCCACATTTCCGCCTTTTGGTTGTGTGTTCATTCGTTTACACCTCTAATTCGAAGAATGGCGTGTCTGGTCCTGTGAAATTACATTCTCAAAAAATTGCTAACTCCTTACTCTATTTTTAACCAAAATGTAAAAGGGTGAGAAAACTGAACAGGAGATTTGCAAACAAGTTTAAAAATCGATGAGCAAATCGCTTTTTCCTCCCCTTCTGCCTTTTATAAGAACTTTCTTCTTTCAGCGTATTTTCAGATTTGCTCTTTTTCCATTTCGACGCATTTCTAAAACCTGATCAATAAATTATAAATATTACTTTTCCCCTCCTCCGGACGGAAACGTAAAGTATTACGTATTTAGTCTTCCAGAAATTTAATACAACTATAAAATATGAATTAAATTATTCCTTTTTAAATTGCAGAACTGGTCCAAAAGCAAATTCCATACAAAGACAGTTTGGTTGCTTTGTATAGAGTTTTATCACTAGCTGCATTCAAAAGTGTTCAAAATTGGTGTGCACGGTCCATTGTCATTCAGTTTTATCCAAACCAAGTAATTCCATTCAATGTGGAGCTAATGGCTCTGCAGGTCTCTACAAATATCAGGTATCACGTGTCAGTAGTGCGACTACAAGATTACACTATTGGAAGTTGATTCTAGCATGAAGACCTAGTCTTTTTGAGGACCCACGGTCTCCGTAACCAGATAATCTACCCAGTGGTGGATTTAGACTGTTCAGAGCCTCTGGTGCAAAAAGAAAATTGAAGCACTCTTACGTATCTAAAGTGGCAAGAGAAAATCAGTTATAGGTACAATTGTGGTCAAAAAGAATTGCCGCTTCTAGTCATCGAGAACATGGTTTAAAAGCGACAATTTTTTTTTACCGTAATTGTACATGACCGTCTGATTGGTAAATTACCGGACCCATTTTTTTCTTATTTTAGATGTACTTCTTGTTGTTATTTAACAATGTATTCAGCAGCAACAAGGCAACACGGCATGGTCGGTTGTAAGTTTTAGGCTTGAGTGATTTATTTCAGGAATTTTAGAATATTTCCCACCAGGGATGGGTGACACAAAAAGAGGGGATAAGCATGAGGAATTCATACGTCGTCCCAACACTTCTTGCATAGCTATGATTTTTTTTCTTCTTTCTTAGTTTTCTATCTTCACTGCCCTTTATGAATGCACTTCTACTTTTCATAGATTGAATGCACCTAGTATTTGCTGGAGGTTTAGCGGAGAGTTTGCGATTTCCAGGAACATCGAAAAAGGAGCCATAAACTGGAACATTAAGTTCTACCAAGTAATTTTTCTAGACCTTTAGCACTGTAGTTGTTCAGTGAAATTCCAACATTGAAATGACCAATCATCATCAGGACTCTTATCACCAATTTTTATGTACCGGAAGTTTTTTCGACAAATAGAATATGGAATAGAAATTTTTATTTTTTTGTTAAAAAACCCTGTGTTGTTTTAGCTACAAAAAAATAATCATGACCGTAAACTTTAAGTATAGTCTATCTAAACTTCATATTTGAAACAAAGAGATCATAAAAAAAGTATTCTAGACTATTTTTCTTGTATGTCCAACCAGGGTAGATCTACATAGGGCCTAATGCAGCTTAGGCCCTTGGCCCCAAAGTGTCAAGGGCCCACAAAAATTGAATTATTATCATAAATTTTTAATACTTTTTCATTAACAATGAGCACTTATCGCATAGTAAAAAATAGTTAATATTAATAATATAATAATAATGATAATTTACAGTATTCTTAATCTAACAAAAAATGGGGCCCCATTGGACTTCAATAAGCCCTAGGTCCCAAAAAATCTAGATCCATTCCTGTGCCCCACAAAGCCTAGACTACGATATTTACTATTTGGCCCTTATGTCTTTTCTGTCTCAGTGATACCAGAATGAAATTTAAATACACAAAACTTATGTTTTTGTTTGTAAAACCAAGTTTTCTATTCAGTAATTCAATCCCAAACAAAATATATAACTTCAACTTATCACCCTTAAGAAAAACCTAAAGAAAGAAAAACAACCAAAGTACTTCTAGCTCTTTCCTATTGTAATTTAAGATGTTTTAAACTTATATCCTTAAGTAACAAAAGAAATTTTATTTGAATCCAGATTAACATTAATTTAGATTATTTTTAAATTAAATTAATTAAATTAATTATCAGAAATGACATGTTGCACATACAAGACATCTCAGCTAAATCTTTTATCTCTTTATGTAAAAATCGCAAACAAAAAAGAAGAAAAACGAAGAAAAAGAAAGAAAAAAAAAGTGAAATAATAAAAAAAAAAAAAGAAATTGAATTCAGCGTTGACGACTAACTTGTGCAAATTGAATTCAAACCATTCGAATTTCTCCAAATATGGCAGTGTGAGCACAGCCAATACGACACATCCACGATTACTCGTGATTTGCGAGACGCCTCGCCATCCTCGCTACCCCTGCTGCTCGTGTGCCGTTCAATTAAAGCCGAAAGAAGTGTGCAGCTGATTTGGACAGTCGACAAGAAAAGTAGCGACTCGTCAATTAAGAAAAAGGGTGTGAGTGTGTGTGGATGAGTGTGTTTGCACTTTCCACTTGGTGTTTCACTCCCTGCCATCTGTCAGGGGATCACTGATGGCCTAGGTGTGCAGTGCACTTTATCGGAAAAATCAAGTGGCGCTCGTTTGCACCAACCTCCACTGCACCAAACGACGTGGCGTGCAATTGTCACGACGAGCAAGAATTTGAAATACCCACCAAATGAATGGCATTGTATATTCGATCAGACTGCATTTGGAAGGCTCAACTCTAACAACTTCTACGACATACGTTTAGATCATTGTGCACGTGTCAATTTGGAATATTTTCTCACTTAAATGGTTAAGCGATGTTAAATTGAATATTAACTACACCAATACCTCGTTTTACAGCCTAGATAAGTTCCGAAATGCCTTGTAAAGAATCATTTAGCAGTGCGGCCATTTCCCAACTTCTAGCCGTATAGCAAAAATTGTAGGCCATAAATCGAAACCTAGCCGTAATTCCCTCAAGTCGTTATAGCGAAATGCCATATAAAGAGTGGCCGTATAGTGAGGTATAGGTGTACTGTACATACACTCAACCCTCGCTTAACGGCCTAGATAGGTTCCCGAAAAGTTGGCTGTAAAGCAAAATGCTGTATAACGAATCAGGGGCAATTCCCCCGGATTCGTTATGGAATTTCCCGATTTTTGGCTGTATATCGAAAATATTAGACCGCAAATCAAAATTTAGCCATAACGGCACAAGGCCGTTATGGCAAAACGCCGTATAAAGAGCGGCCGTATAACGAGGGTTGAGTGTAAATTTTATTACGTGTACACGAAACTGTTTCCGCATTTTTTGAACATTTTCTAAACATTCCTGCATCGTTTTTTAGAGCTTCTGCTCTTTTGCTGCTGCCTGTCTTGTGGTTGTTACCCCCTTGGTTTTTCAACTATTGTTTTCTTAGTAGTATTAACCACAAGGATCAGTTTTTCCTTAAAACATGTTCAAACAAACTTTTAAACAACAATCCCATTCAAAAGTCCATCAAAACAAGTTTAAACGACCATTTAACAGTTTTTGAAAGTGATATGCCCATACATAAATGTAGAAAACTTGGGTGTTCATGCAAGAAATAATAAAGGATGGTGAAGTGGTGAAGTTGAAAATTTCTGACATGGAAAAACAAAAGAACACATGTCTACTTGTCTATATTTGAAATCAACTTACAAAACAATACAATAATAACAATTTGGCACTAGTTCATACAAGTTGCAGCAAGAATCAACAACCAGTCAATCACAATTTACTTCAGTTGATTTGATACAGAACTATCTTTAAATTAATTTACTGCTCAACAGTTTTTTTTTCTTTCTTTTTGCAGAGAAAAAAATGTCTGAACCAATTCCAAAAATTTCTTCTTGTTTTGAGACCAACCACAATGTGGTTATGTGATAAGAATTGATCAACTGACTGCATCATCGTTTCTCATTGTCTGATTGCTCCCTATTACTTACTTACTTAGTGCTATCACTACTTGACTTTCTTACTGCTTTATTTCTCTCCCACAATGCACCCTACTCAATCCTTACTGCTGTTGTGAACCTAGCATCTATCCACATAAGCAGGACATTGATTATAGCTACAGTCGAAACGCGTTATAACCAACCGCGTTATAACCAACCGCGTTATAACGAATTTTTGTTGTAACGAATTTTGGTTGGTTGGCCATAGAACACCATGTTAAAAAATTTCGATATAACGTACTCTCGTTATACGTACTGAACTGATTTCTCGGGTCTCTTGCGATTCGTTATAACGAGTTTCGACTGTATATGATATCGATTATACTCAAAACAAGTTAATTCCCACAATTCCTTGCAAAAAAGTTAACTTTTAAATATTAAGCGAGGTAAAGCTCTAACTGAAAAATTTAAAATATTAAATTTTTAAGCTACTTAAACATTGAAGCAAAAAAGACGCATAGCTTCATCAGTTTTTTGTAGACGACACATTGACATTGCAGAAACAAAAGCTTATATTTCCCATTATGGATATTCCTAGAGAATTAATTAAAAACAAGCAAGAGCACGAAAAAAAACTGCTTAGCTTTTATTCAGATCAAATGCAGTTTGAATGAAGAAAGTCACGGTTCCCACAAGGGGAATTGAAACCACCAAGAAAACATTTATAATGAAGGAGGAGAACAAGAAAACACTCTTAACAAAAGAGAGATGAAGAAATCCCCAGGGCGAGATCTGTGGCAGTCAAGCAAACAAGTTAATACCACAACAAAACATTTATCTTTCTAAATCGCGGTAAACAACTAGACAGCAATAAATATTCAATCACAAACTTCGATGAATACCTGAGTTGAAATAGATCGACAGCCATTTTGTTGTTCCTGATAAACAAACTGCATTATGGGTACTATTTTACTGTGTGACATCATGTTTACTAGAACAGAAGTTCTCAAACTTTTTTTCGCCGCGGCACCCTTTTCAGGCTAAAAAAATTTCGCAGCACCCTTTTCGGACTAAAAAAAATTTTGCGCCACCCTTGTCGGGCTAAAAAAATTTCACGGCACCCTTTTCAAGCTAAAAAAATTTTGCGCCACCCTTGTCGGGCTAAAAAAATTTCACAGCACCCTTGTCGAGCTAAAAAAGAAGAAAAAACTGCAAATTTAATGCTGAGTTGTCTTTAATGCGATGAATGAAACTGTTTGGATGAATTTTTCATTATTTCCTTTGTTTACGGGAAGTTTAGTTAATTTTACCCTCAAATCACTTGACCCAGAAAGTTTGCTCCTGTATCTGTTTTTCTTGATTATTGGCACGGCATCCCTGGCTTACACTCGCGGCACCCAGTTTGAGAACCTAGGTACTAGAAAACTAATGCCATGTAAACGCACAGGGTCGTCCAAATAAATAAAATTTGTATTTTCACTTACCTATCCGGGAAACCCAAATTTTTTCAGGATGTTAATATTTTTTCAATTTGTGTACTGTTTACATCAAAAATATAAATTTCCTTATTTATCAGTGCAACAAAAATAATGACCAAAAATTAATAAAGATCTCACGTAAAAAAGAAAAAAAAAACATTGCCCTGCATCAACTAGCCTTGATTCAATCAGTATTTCCAGATTAAAAACTTGTGACAACATTTACCCGCACTGGCGAGCATGCAAGTAGAGATGCAAATTGAAATTTTATTTCAACGATGCCTTTCATTCATGGGGGCCAGCAAGTGACGATTTCTCCATCTCATGTCGTTCATTGGCAACTTATCATGTGAAAGGTGCCTCCACTTCAGACGAGTGCATATTCAATTCTTGCAGCTCGTAGCACACAAGAAGGAAATTCAATCTAGCAAGGCGAAATATCGTTTTCCATTTGGCACCTTCCTCTTCTCGCTTCTTCTCTTTTCCCTTTTCTATTGATATGGAGTTTCCTTTCCCCTTTTTACACTCACGCAAAACCTGCCACCATTTAAGAGACATACAACTAGCATTGTCCCCAATTCTTGCATACAAGACACCAACATCTGCTGCAAGCACAAAAGATATTGCCTTAAACTTTATTCTATTCACGACATGTTAGGCTTAGCATTTTACAAATACTGCATCCGCTTCGTCGCGATAGAAAACATGAAAACTCATCTCCAGCGTTTAGTATTTCTAATATAAAAATAAGTGCTAACAAAAAAGGTTCTACATGGACATTACGCTTATGTTTGTATCGTACGTCTTCAAGTTAGGCGCGGGCCTTTATTTGCGCGCGGGGATCAGGGGCGATGCGAATCACAAAGTTGCCATGAAAAAGTTAAAAATTATATTTATAATAATACAACTTAGAAACAACTAAACGTTTTTAACATTCTATTAAACAATAATTAATTATTATTTAATTTCAAAGAATTCTTTATTTATTCGGAAGCGCCCCTTGACATCGCTTACTTGGCTTACCGCCTAGGCGAAAGTAAAAAAAACTACAAAGTCCATTATAATGAACTGACAAACCAAACGATTTCTACCATTACACAGTGGGTGAGGTAGTTCTACATTGTGGCACAGTTACTATTGTGCTTCTTCTATTTTTTTTGCCTTACGTTTCCAAGTACAATCATATCACTTTCGTCTCCTGTATTTCTATTTTCCACATTTATGCACTCCCCAAAAAATATTCCTGGCTACGCCATTGGTTAAGCGAGATTGCATAAGGAGGGATTACCAAGAAGATCAAAAAAATTAAAAGTAAAACATCTTATTGATTTTGTCTTAAACTTTCTCCACTCTTCGTTTACCTTCCCAAAGAGTATAATCCAGTAAGAAGAGTTTGACTATGAAATTAAATAAAGCTAAAAATTGAACTTGATCCCCCATCCATGATCACTTGCAACAACAACTAAATCAAATCAGGCAATGCACTTCTTCAACTAAAGGATATTGACATTCTCTAAACAACCATGCATTCCCATGCCTAACACACTATTGGAGATAGAAAAGGCAAAAAAAAGGCCATGACAAAGCTTTGATCTGATTACAAACGAAAATCATTGAGTTTCTATCCTAGTTTACCTCAATATACCTTCAAGTTGAACCCAAAAAAAACACAATATCCTCGTTAGTGGATTTCTCCCAAAATAAACTCCAAAACTCAGGTTAAGAAAAAAACAGCAAAGTTTCCTAAAATCTGATTTCTCCAGAGTGCCTCAATCGAATGTTGTTCCAGCAAATTAATCAACTGCAAATTAAAAATCAACCAAAGGTTGCAATTAATTATTGTTTAATATAAAATTATTTATAACTTGTTTCATTGGTTCATGTCAACACTATCTCCATTTTTGTTGTTCATTAAAATTTAAAGTTATCCAACCAAAACATCTTGTTACTCTGTGCAATGACACAAAAATAGCAACTAATGTTTGGCTTAATTATCTTTGTTATTGCTACATCCATTCCTTAAGTTTTCTAATAAAATCAACTTGAAAAGCAGCTTTAAGTGCAAACATATTCAGTAAACAATAGTTAAAACCTGCCAAACCTGTGTAAAAACATCAACAGTTTTAAATGGATAAAAGTTTTTGTATAACAGTACAAGCAACACATCCAGCAGAGTATTATTGCTTGGTTTGCTGATTATGCATCATAAAAATTTAATCTGGAAACTTTTAGGCTTTTATTTTCAGCTCAGCCACAGAGTTGATTCAAATTCAATGTAAGTAGTGGTTTAGAAAACATGAATTTTTCATTTTTCTCTTCAGTGGGGTTATAGGGCAAAATAAATCAATGTCAACATCAGCAAATAGCTACCATTTGAATCCATTCTGCTTTCATTTCATTGGAATAGACTAATCAATGTGCCCTTACAGACCAATTAAACATCATTAGCAATGCTAACATTTCCAGAAATCTAAAAACATCAAGTAACCACCGAAGAAGCCCAGAAAGACTGAAAGTGCTATAATGTCAATTCTTGACTTTTTAACCCGTTTAAACAAACTTTTGAACGAAAATTTTGTTCCAAAGTTTGTCTAAACAGCTTTAAAAGACCGTTTATACGTTTTTGAATGCGCCTACTGTATTGGTCACTTGAACTTGATTGGTAAAGCAACATCTTGAGATAGCTACAGTGGAACCTTGTTGCTCTTAATGCGAAACACTCGTTAAGCGAAACAGGGGGACTCCCCCTATTATGGAGACTCCCTGAAAAGGGGGAGAACGTCACTCGCTATGCGAAACATAGCTCGTTAAGCGAGTCATTTTTTAAAAAATTTTATCGCTCGTTATGCGAATTACTTGTTGTGCGAGGTGCTCGTTATGCGAGGTTTCACTGTATATACAGCTCCCATCAGTTTAGATATCTTTACACCTGCTGCATCATCTCCATTTATTTCCAACTTTACAACAAAAACCATAAAGAATTCTAACAAGAAATAATATCTGGGATTTACCTAATACCAACATTCTTAAATGAGTGCATACGAAATTATGAAAAACTAGTTTCTATTATTAAAATCCTACTTACTTGATGCCCTCCACAAGTAGCCACAAACAACAATTAACATCTCAAAATATATTAAAACAAATTTTAAACAACTTTTGTCATACTGCACTCCTTGAATGTTGTTTTGTGTGTGAACTTCACCTATCTTTAATTTTTCACTTAAAACTTTGTCTGTTTTTAATCCCCCCCCCCCCACCATATTCACAAACAAGTTTAAATCCCCTTGTGCACTAAACAATCTAAGTGGAACCCGTATCAACAACAACTTCGTCTATTGTTGATTGAATTTTGCTGTCGGATTAAAACCTGTGCCTCCTTTCTGTGGTGTCGTGAACCAAAAGCAAACAAAAACAGTCTTGCCACTACAAGAGTTAAAAATTGTTTTAAAACAAAGTTTAAATCTTGTCTTAATTTTTTTCATATTCCAACGTGTTGTTTTGGCATTCAATAAAATCTAGACACGAGTGGAATAATGTAATAATTTGGTTTGTTACATCTAAGCCTAATAATAGATACAAAAATTACCACTAGGGTGAAAAAAACAATATAGCAAAATTATAAAAACGACTGCCATCAGATGGCGATGGTGGTGGAATGATATTTCCAGATAAACAGATCTTTTTGTAGAGTGTCACCGCCAGGTGATCGGATAGCGCGCACGTTTAATAGAGATTAAATGCACACCATCCAGCATCCAATGTGCATACACTCAACCCTCGTTATACGGCCGCTCTTTATACGGCATTTCGTCATAACGGCCTTGTGCCAAACTTTTATTTACGGCTTAATATTTTCAATATACGGCCAAAAATCAGGAAATTCGTTATACAGCATTTCGCTTTACAGCCAACTTTTCCGGAACCTATCTAGGCCGTAAAGCGAGGGTTGAGTGTAGTTCCCCCTATGTTTCGTGGGGGCTACTACATTTAAACCCTTTTCTGGAAATCTAGTTTGTTAGCGTACTCAGCCTTCCAGAAAAGAAAAATTTGGATTTTTACTTATCTTGAAAACTTGTTACATGTAAACGTGGTAAATGAGAGCATTTACGGTATGCAGTGCTCTTCAGTTTCTAAATATTTCTTTCGCACAAACTTGTCAATATTGAACTTTGCTCGAGTTTTACATTGCCGATGTCAAAACTAAAACTGCTGACCCTGTCTGTTGGAATCAGCAATATCAGCAATGGATCTGCTCCTTCTCCTTTTTCCCTTCGTAACGAGTGAGCCGGAAACAACAACCGGAGAAGACACCAGCTCCATGCAACCTTCTCATTTTAAACCTTAAGGCGCCTCAATTGACGAATGCAAATGCTCATCAACAAGAATTTTCTGACCTGCTCTGCTCTACATGCACACCTTACCCCCCCCCCCACCTCTCCCATTCTATTTGCGTGGAAATGTGTCATTGATAAGACCATTGGCTTCCAGGGAGAAATGAGTGGGCATGGCCTCAATGACCACAAACATTGTGTTAAAATAAGCAAAAATTTACACAGTGAAAGTCACTTATTTAAACCAATCACATCACGTGCCGGCACAAATAGTCAGTCACATACACAACCAGGGCCAGATATCGGTACAGTCGAAACTCGTTATAACGAACCACGTTATAACGAATCTTTGTTATAACAAATTTTTGTTATAACAAATTTTTGTTATAACAAATTTTTGTTATAACAAATTTTTGTTATAACAA